>JAOXNR010000553.1:0-10968 GCA_028571225.1 Parsonsia alboflavescens
AAACCCCGCCCACGGGCACAGAGGCCCCTTGTGCCAGTGGGGGTAAATCAAGGGATGTGCACGAGTGGGCAGAGGACTGACGGAGAGGATGCAACAGGGAACAATGGCCGTTGGCAGAGCCAACGTTTAGAGCTTACGTTCTACTCTCGATGGGTTTCGAACCTCGCCTATTGCTGGAGTTAACCAAACGTCACGTCAGCCTTACCAACTCGTCTATGCCCCTAGGGGCATAATATTCTCTTTCCTTTATTATGGATCAAGTGGATTGAAGTAACACATGAGATAAGGATATTTTTGAAATGATATCATTGTATTTGAGAATTAGTAAATTATAAAATTATGGTTAATGATTATATTTTTGTCAAGAATAGTATTCCCTTTGTCCCAGTTTTAACGTCTACTTTGAATTATTACAATCGCGAGAATATGTAAAGATTTCGAGTGATACTGACTTTTAAAAAAATAAAATAAAGGGCTTTTATTTCATTTAGTCCCACATATTTGAGCAAAATTATAATATTATCTTATAAGTTTTTTTTTTCTAACCATTATGATTCCTCAACATCTTGTGGGCAACTGTTTTGATCCCAACTCTCATTTTCTAACAAAACATTCATCGGAACTAGTCATGTAATCGATAATTTTTTGGAGAGGAAAAATTGTCAATTTCATCCTTATTGCTTAAAATCCAACCAACCTCAAAGATTGTAAATGAATTTGAATTGTTCGATTAATTTATTTAGGTTGTTAATCCAAATGTATTTAAAATTTTTTTTTATCTTTTTTGAAAAAAATGGATTGATTGGAATTTGAGTAGTAAAGATGAGATTGGCAATTTTATCCCTCAAAAAATCATCCTATACCGATAACATAATTGATTTCGACAAATATTTTGTTGAAAAATAATAATTAAAATCAAAATAACTATCCATAATCCATAATATATTGAAGGATCATAATGATAAAAAAAAAAAAAACCCTCTTAAGAATATACCGTAATTTAATTTGAATAAAAAAATATGAAATCAAATGAGCTAAAAACCAATAAAAGGGTAAAATGAAAGAAAATGCATTCAATGTTCTCTTAATTGAAGTAGACAAGTATTTTGAGACCTTGATTTTTTTTTTTTTTTTTTGAGAAAAATACTTACTTTTTTTTCTTTCTCGATGTTCTTTCGAATCTTTAGTACAGAGACATTTTGAAAAAAGAAACTAAGTTACATACAAATATCACCGAAATGATGTTAATCCTAACGGAACATCCGGACGCAGGGGTTTGCAATTGTCGAGAATTTTAATACTCCATTTTAACAAATTAAAACATGCTAACACTCTGGAAATGCAATGCAAGCAATTCATTCAAATAAATCTGGCTTCTACATTTTTTTTAAGGCATTATTCTACAGCTTCGAAACCAAATATCCGAAATAATATAAACCAGCTCCAAAAAACAACTACTGGGCCTATTTAGTGACACTAAATTTGTTGGAGCAGCAGCAGCCGCCAATGCTGCCATCAATAATAATGTACTAATGCTCAACTGCTGAAGTACAAAACTGATTTCTTTGAATCTTATCTTAAAACCAAAGGGATAAAAGAATCACCCTGTGGAGTTGCTTGCAAAAACCAAGCTAAAGCTACAAAATAACAACAAAAAAAGATTCGTCATCTATTCTCCGACTGTCAACCCGAACCCAAACTTGTAATCCTTCTTCCGATGATCAATCTGCAAAAAAGGTATAATTAAAGATGACATTACAACATCCACGTTGATAGAAACCAGAAACTGGGAAAAAGGTAGTAGATGTATTTCTTCTTAGTTAACATGTCCAACACCCACCAATAAATCCAGCTCATCTATAGGTAATCTGGAACTATGTGTATCATCTCCTAAACAGCCCTTCCCCTTCCCCTTCCCCTTCCCACCCAAAATGAAAAAAGAGAAAAAAAGAAAGATAAATCCCAATTCTTCTCCTTTCTTGCATGGCTGGAAAAGAGCACGGGAGAAGAGCAGGGATAGTTGATGGTAAGAAAGACAAGCACCAACAATAGACAGTAACTTTACCTCTGCAGAAAGAATAAAATTAAGACCCATATTCAATCTCTCCTCCAGGTAAGCAGCAACGCAGCCATTTGAATCAATCTTCCCTCGAAGACGACACTGTCACATCAACAAGAGCTATTTAAAGCATGACTTTTAGTACAAAAATGCAAATGAAATAAAGCCCCTCTTCTCTAGAAGACTTGCTGTTTAGTCCTTCCCATGGCAGGAGGCTAGTCATCAACTAGATAATAAAATAAATAATGCAAAAAATTTCATATAACCAGGGTGCAGAAAAGCCAAGAGACTAAAAGTGATTCTGGGCAGGACTTATTATCACTCTTGAATATGATCATGTTTAGTCCACATGAAAAGAGTCTCTACTATTACAATAGTGGACTAAATAAAGCTTAGCAACATTAGAGATTGTATATCATTAACACCTAATTTGGATGGAAGGATCTGGAGAAAAAGGAAGGGATTTGGAGGGATGAGAAATAAATTTGTTATGTTTGGGGGTTTTAAGTGGAATAAATGGAGAGAAGAGAAGAGAAGGGAAGGAAAGCCCATCCTAGGAAGGAAGTGGGATCTCTCCAACAGCTAATTTGGGAGGGAAGATTTGGAGAAAAGAGAAGGGAATTGGAAAGAAGTCGAAAAATCAGTTCCCTTTAGGAGTTTTTCTGAGAAAGAAAAGATGAGAACTAGGAAGAAGATGGATCAGCTGTAGGGATTCTTCATCCGCCCAAATCTGGAAAGATACGGATCTGCGGGCTGCTTAATTAGTTATTTAAAATTTTCATAATAGCACTCTGACTTTTTATTTACCATTTTGTCCTACACCTAGATAAAATTCCACTGCCCTTGTATAGGGGTATTATTATTGTTGTAAAAGTAACATCCTTCCATTAATTTCCAAACTCCAAAAAAAAATAATACATTCTGTTCTTTTTTCCCCTAAAACTCCCAAACAACTTTAGATACAATTTTCTTTCCTCCTCTCTTCTGACTTAAACTTTCACTTCTCTCCTAACTTAAACTTTTTGTCCTCTCTTCTCTCCTAACCGTAAAACTCCCAAACTAGCTACAAAAGTGGAAAGAAATGTAAGGAAGAGCAGGGAAAGGTTTTAATAATTTTTAAAATGATTATTTGATCCACAACTTAAATTTATTTTAAATATAATTATATTATACAAAAGAATATTCTAATAAAATAAATTTTAAAAATGGTTGTCTCTCCTTTTCTTTCCAACTTCCAAACATAAAAGATTACCTTCTTATCTCTTATTTCATAAAACTCCCAAACAAATTTAAACTCAAATCATCTCCCCTTCTTTTCTCTTCCCTTCTAAACTCTCAAACTAGCTGTAGGTGATTAATTCAATACAAAGATGTAAACAATCTTACACCAAGAATCCATAACCCACAGAAAGTACCTGGCGAAGGATGTAATCATAACCAAAGCTTGCGGTAACATCATTAGACATGTAATTGTACATGAAGTCAGATGCTAGAGAAACCTACATAAAAGAAGCATCATAAGAAATGCACATAAATACAATAATACAAAAGAATTCCAAAACGCATACTCAAACCTTTTCAGATATTTTCTGCACATAGCTCAGAGCAATCATTCCTGTACTTGCGGCTTGCCCTGTGGCAACCTTCATAAAATCAGGTTAGACTGGTCAAAATCCAAGATAACAGACTGATGACAACAATAATCACCAAAAACATTCCTTTACTACAACTTCAGTTTGGGATCATGAAACATCACTTTAGAGAGAAACAGAAGGCCATAACAGGTCTATGCATGTTTTCATAATCCAATGCTAAGGAAATTGTATGGATTTTGCAGTTAAATGATTCCATGGTGGGTTGATCAAGATGTGGGTAAGACCAGGAGAAAGGAAGAAAAGAGGAGGTCCATGCAACTTAAATTAACAAAAACTAGCTACATCCTCCATAAAGTTGAAATTTATTTCTTCTGTAGAGGAAATTACTTAAACCTAAATCCAACGAGGAATAGGTGCCTGAAAACTACTTTCATAATGGAATAAGCAAACGTGCACAAAGTCACTTTTGATGTTCACACTCTAATGCAAACATATATAAATGCCAAACTATAGACTAGAAAAGGAGAGAGAACATGTGAAGAATATACTCAAATCTGACAAAAGGAACAAAAATGAACACCATAAGATGATAATCAATGCAGATAATACATATGAATTATAAACTGTCAATCCTTGGCTGGTATATTCCAAACTGTCCACAGACAAGAATAACCTTCTACAACTCCAGATTTATGAATCCTGACATTTCAATTTACATATTAAGGGCAGTAACATCCTTGGAGATACGAAGAATCAGAACCCCTCCGCTATTCTCCAATCTTAAGCAGACCAACAATTCACTTCACTCCTGCCTCCACTCAAAAAATATTTCATTAAATTCACGCTAATGACAGATCATGTTCTTTGTTCTTTGAGTTTAATTGAGGGAAAAAGTCCGATTATCATATAGGATAATAATCACACCAGCATAAACTGCTTATAAAAAGTCAGATTAAAAGGTGGGTCAAGCTATCTTATCTCAAGCATGTTGGAGATTAGCACATACTTTAACAACAGCCAATCAAGATATACAGATAGATGACGAAATATGAAATTAAAGATATTTAGAGCATAAGTTCCCAGATAATGCAGACTGCATACCATTTTGTCTGTGTTGTAACGAGCAGCATAGCCAATGCCGGACTTCCTGTGTTGACCAGCCCAAAATATTTCTCCACCTAAAGACAAATTTTTTGTCACACTCTGCAGCAACAGATAGACTTGATTAATAAAAACTGTCATTTGAGAATACAACAAATGCTTACCCTGAGGGAGCAGGAAAATGTATAAAACATCCTATACAGTGAATGAGAAATATGCATAGCATAGTCTTTTGCAGTAAACCAAAAACAATAAAAATGACATCTATAAATCATCAGATGCAGAGTCATTATATGAAACAATGATGAAAAGTCAAATCCAGCTGCTGATGCATGAAAACGGAAATAGAGGTTCTCCATATAAGGAAACAACATACAGAAGAAGGTAGCTGCTGATGGAAGAATTACTTATTATCCTTCGATAGGTAATGTGCATGGAGATACAAGCAGGAAGTAAATTGTTACACCAGTGCCTAAAGTTTAATTTAGAGTTGTCATGCTCTGAATTCTTGTGCTAAACACTTTTAGTAAGCATAACATTCTAAAGGAAATGGAACAATTAGAATTGGATGCAGGAATTTGACATAAAATACTTGAGCAATCCAGAAGCAGAAAAGAATAAGAATTGCTTCATTGTTTCACACTACACAGCCACTTTGTAACTTTAGATCTTGAACCATACTCTAATGGTGGCACCAATTAAGGAATACTTTAATGACGTCTGAACTGAGGATTTTGGTGTCTTCTAAATCTTTTACCTGAATATAGTTGGCACCAATTAAGGAACCAGTGCCGAGTTGGATCTGAGACCTAAAGTCTTTTCCCTGCATGGACATCAAAGACAGGGAAACAAAATTAATATTCAAGCAGTTAGAATTAGGTGACATATGAACAGAGAGGTTAGGCATGTTTTCCAAATGAATCAAGTTTCCTATCCTGGTGCAGACTGCACACATGATGAGTGTACACAGATATCTCAGAATTAGCTGTTTGATCACATCATTGAGCATATCTATTCATGTACAACCAGAAATAACAAAAGGAGGGGCTTTACCTTGTAATCAAAATTAAACATTCCATTTGACATGTGCGGTTCATTTGTAAGCTAGAAAGATCAATAAAATATGTTAGAATACTTTGGAACAAAACAGAATGGCAGTGCTGAAACATAAGAACCAAAAAGACAAAAGTAAACAATAACCAGAAAAGTTTTACATGAGCGGAACCCTTGAGGGCAAGATTCTCAGATAAATCACACTTCAATCTAGCATTTAGCCTCCCGTCTGTCAATACCCTCCCAAAGAGCATTAACTGTGTACATACAATTAAAATAACAATCAGATTAATCTTGTCAATTTCAAAGAAATGAAAGCATGAAAAGACTCACATACACTCAGGTCTAAGCATATGCACTGAAATAAGTAAAAATTATATACCCTTGGGTCTAAAAAATTTGCACCAAACTCATAGTGAGCTGCAGGGATTTTAATGGTTTCAGAAGACTGCGAAGGAATTTCTGTTGGCCCCATGAACACACTGAAGAACAACAAAAGACATTTTAACAAAATAAGGAATTATCAACTTTATCATCTGTCTACATCCTCCCCATCATATTAGGGGAGAAAGGAAAAAGAAAATAGAACTTGAACAAGAAAAAGAAAAAAAAAGAACCACCTGTGGCTGAGTGAAAATCTCTGATTAAGTCCTTTGGTAAAGTCGAATCGCATCCCCTCAAAAAGCTCAGGCTTCAATGACACTGCCAATAAACCCAATAGAATCATATCAACCTGTCCCTCTCAATATGCTCAAAAAAACACCAAATAAGTATATCACGAACTATGTGGCCTCAGTGCCAGTTATAGAGCAATTTTTTTATGGGAAAAAACGCAAATTTTTAAATTTTGTACTGCTAATATACAAAATATATTATTAATATATGATATTTTAAAAGTTTTTAGGCCGTCTCATTCTCTAGGAGGATGAAGGACACTTCCAAACATCAAGAGGCTGCCACTAATAACTCCAAAAATTCAAATACATTCCAGAAATTGATCTTCACAAAACATTTTAGTCAAAAATTATTTATAAATAATTTATGATTAAATACCAGCTGTAACTAAAAATTATAACCGATTTCACTACATACTTTCTAGAGAGTAATAAAAAAACAAAACATACAAATAAATCCAACATTGTCTCATAAAGCATCTCTAAAAAATAAAAAATAAGAAATAAGTGAACACATAATTTACTAATAAAAAGAGAGATAAAAAAATACGTTGTTAACAATAAGGAATACTAACTGAAAGCTTCGCGGTGGATTTCTTCATAGGGAATAGGACAGGGAAGATTTAAATAATCTGTTTTCTCGGGTTCAGTCACCGTCGGCTTAGAAGGAGCCGCAGCTGTTGCAGTAGGAGGAATAAGAGTGGCCATTGTTGGTTAAGACTCAATTCGCCTGGAAAGGATTTAATAAATAATGCAAATCAAAAGCTATGGTAGAAGAAGAAGCTGAATTCCTCTTATATTCCTCTTCTTCTGTGCGGCTAGAGAGAAGAGTTTGGTTTTCAAAGTCACGCAGAGTTCTTGAAGAAGAAAAACCCTCCCCCAATCTCCAAAACCCCTTAAACCCGAATCGGGTTTATAACCCTGCCCGATTTATATTTGTATTCATTTATCTGCCCAATTTAGATAGAAAGATTTATATTTTATGCAACTCTAAAATTTAATATATTATGCAATTCTAAAATTAATTTTTCACGTTATACTCATTTTGTTGTTTCTTATTAAAAAAAAAAAAACAAAATAAATATTTATTTACTTTTAACCTAAAGTTACTATATTACCCTTTAATATTCAAAACACCTTCAATTATTATTGCACAAGATAAAAAAAAATAAAAAATATCAATTACCATCATTGATGATGTTTCAACCCATAAACAAACAATGTCAAAATTTAAACAATCACAAAATCTCTACTTATCATTATCAAATGCATGACTATGATCATCGATGAAAAAAAACCCCAAAAAGAAAGCTTACCTGTAAATTATGGAGATGAAATGTTGCAATGGTGCTATGACTGGAACAGTTAAGTGATCCTCGATACTTCTCCGGCAATGGCTAGGTAGTAGAAGTTCCTTTTGGATTGGATTGTTTAAAAGAAGGGTTTGAATTCACAAAAATGAGGGTTTTGATTTTTAACTAGCAACAAGAGGGGATAGGTTGATTTTCCAATCACCAGCAACTATCAAAACTGGTGTAACTCATATGAGCTTGGAGTGATGAACTGTAACTCGCGAAGTATAGTTGGTAATTATCTATTCGACTTCCTAACTTTGTTTTTGAAAGTCGATTTGTTTAAGGGGTATGAGTGTCTTTTTCATAAAATCAGTTATGAAAAAACATGTACTCGAATGAATAAAATTGAAATAATTTAAAAAATCGGATATAATTAAAATACTAGATTCAATTTGGATTTTTTAAAAATTCTACCTTGACAACCCGTGAATTTGGTATTGACATTTACCACATAGTTCACTTATATCACAAACAATAAAGTCGATTATATTAAAATTATATATAATTTATATTTAATAATTATGTTTTATATATTAAGATATTACTATCTTCGTCTGAAATTGAATGCCTCATTTAGACTTGCATAAATTTTAAGAAAATGAGTTAAATTGATTCATTTTACATTTAATAATATCAAATTCTTAAAAAATGTTCAACTAATTTAGAAAATGAGACATTCATTTCCGAACAATTCGAGATGGAAATATGAACATTCATTTTCGAATCGAGGAAGTGTAATTTTACAATAATATCATTTACGTTTATATTATTTTTCAAATCTAAATTATCATTCAATTTGTTAGATACGTAAGAAATATTATTAACTCTTTGCTAAATAAATTTTATTTATTTGTTTATAATTTATTGATCAATTTTTATATCTTTATATGATTTTTTTTTATAAAAAAAACTAGAATAATATTAAAATTTTTAAAATATAGATAGAACAATCTTTGATATAAAATGTGTTTGATTGAACGGAAATTCAAGAATTTTTTCTGTTATATATTAAAAGGGGTTTTTTTTTGGTTATTTCTATGAAGAAAAAAAAATATCTTTGGGAAGATCATAAGATCCTCTTCTGATACACTTAGATTTGATTGTCATTGAAGGGGAAAAAAAAACATTTGTGTCAACACTCAGACTAATTTATTATGTTGTATAAGAATACTAATATATTATACTGTAATTAAATTAAAACATTGTTACTTTTCATATTTCATCTTTCAACATTAAACCTACAAAAGAAATTATATAGGACTTTAAAAATTACTTATACTAAAGAAATTAATGGTCAACTAAAATCATAAGTGTATATATAATACCGAAAATGCTATGGAGTGCACCGTTACATTTTTAATAGTCAAAATTAATGGTCAATTGCTTCTTTTTTAAAAAAAATTGAACAAGTACCCATTTAGTTTGTCCTTTTGGAGTATAGTTTATAAAATTTATTTACAAAAAATAAATTTTTTATAAAGATTTTATGTTTTTACAATAAATTAAAAACTAATTGACTTAAATTTTGACCATTTGAAATTTAACTGTGCAATCTATAAGAAGTACATTAGTACACTCCATAATATTATCCAATATAATACTATTATATAGTTTTAGCAAGAATCCAAATTCATCAAATGACTATTAAGGTAGTATTTCCAATCAAGCTGCATGATTGATAATAATTCGCCTTTCATGTGAAATTGAATCTTTACATTTTATTTTTAGTTATTTGGAAATGAATGTCTCATTCTTAAATTGGTTGAAATTTTTTTAAGAAATTGATATTGTTAAGTATAAGGTCAACTAAATCAATTAATTTATTATCTATTATCTATTACAATATATAAAAGTAGAGACGAAGAATGAGAAAATTACTCGTCAGCTTCTCCTTATCTATCGAAACAGTCATTAAAGGGTTTTGGAAGTACCTCATTTAACCACGATTGAATTTCCTATAAATTTTTTCATTCATTCTATAATTATATAAAACTCTTTATTTATTTTATCATCATTATTTACTTTTTTCTCTAAATAAATAATTACCTCTTCGACTCTTCCTCTAGGTCGGTTAGACATCCCCTCTCTCTCTTACACATTCCCATTTGGGTGCCTATACATTAAAGTATGTCCGCATCAATGAGATATATCAGCTTTAAATAATTTATTCTTTAATTTCTCCATAAAATAATTATTTTTTTATAAACTAAAAATAATTTTTATTTATCAAAAAACTTTTTAATTTTCAACCAAAAAAATATTCATGGTTAAATAAATAAGAGTAGATAAGACCTACATTCATAATATTCATAAACAAATAAGTCAAAACCTCTTTAATTCCTCTAGTAAATATATTAAATTTTAAATAAAATAAAACATTTATAATTAAAGAAAAACTTATTTAAAAACTAATCAATTTTTTTAAAAAAATTAATTTCTAATAAAAAAATATATACCTAAAATTAAAACATGAAATAACCAAACATAGGTAAAAATCATTTATTTTAAAATATGAAACTTTTTATATCTAAATGTTTAACAATAAATTTTAAAAAATTTATAATAAAATAATACACTATAGTACTGGTCTTCAACTAGTTTTATTAAAATTTACCAAAAAAAAATGAGACCTTTAATTCCGAAAAGGGAAATAATAATAAAAGAAAAAATTTTTGGAAAGAAAGATCATTGCTTATTAAATGAGATCACCTTTTGATAGTTTAATTTAACTCATGTCATATTATCGTTGGTAATATATAAATATAAAGAGTTTTTGCCAAGACATGCTCCATAGCGCACCTTAGCATTCAGGTTACGGTTTTAACGGAAGATTGTTAGCTCATTTGAATTCAATGGTTCGGCGCATCACTCTCACTTCTCTCTTCACCTCTCGTAGCATTGTTCGGGAAAAACATAAGCTCAATCTTCTGGGTTTGAAGCACGAAACAGAAACTCAATCTCGCGGAACTGTCTCGATTTCTTACCTATCTGAAGGAATTACGGTGAAGCCATTTCAGAATCTTGTCCGGTTTGAACCCATCTGAAGGATTCTACGGTGAAGAAATCGGAACCCATCTGAGTGTGAGAAGCAGTCCCGAAGTAGAAGCGCCGAACCATCGCAGAGTCTGATT
>JAOXNR010000554.1:0-10964 GCA_028571225.1 Parsonsia alboflavescens
CAAACAATCCCTCAATTTTATTAAATAAAACAATTACAGAAAATTGGTAGTCTTTTTGGGCATAAATCCCAACAATAATGCCCCGAAGTCATAGGAAGAAAAAGGGTCCTTTGTCACTCTTAATTGCATTTAACGCCCTAGATAGTTGCATCGGGGAAGAAAAGGTCTTTTGTCACTCGTATGGGTAGAAAATGCTTGGTAGTGCCGCATAGGTCCCGAAAGGTCATTCATGACTTTTGCTCTAAGTATCATGGCATGCCACACCATTACCTGGCCATGCTCGATCACTTGAGCATATAGTCCACCCAAGTGCCGCATAGGGGCAAAATGCTGATTTTTTATTTGAGTGACCATATATTGCCCTGAAGTGAGTCATAGGGACAAAATGGTCATTTGTCACTCGTAAGGGAATATAACGCCTTGTATTGATGCATTGGGAAGAAACGGGCTTTTGTCACTTATGTGGGCAGAAAATGCTCCGTACTGCCACATGTTGCCAAAACGGTCATTTGTGACTTGTGCTCCAAGTGTCGTGGCATGGTGCACCATTACCAGGCCATGCTCGGTCACTTGGGCATATAGTGCCCCGGAGTGCCGCATAGGGGCAAAACGGTCATTTGTGACTCATGCAGGCATATAATGTCCCTAGGGAACCGCTTTGGGAAAAATGGTCAATTTCATACTCTTGCAGCCATATAATGCCCTGAAGTCATTGGAAAAAAGGGTCATTTGTCACTCTTAAGGGCATATAATGCCCCAGATAGTTGCATCGGGAAGAAACGGTCTTTTGTCACTTGAGTGGGTAGAAAAAACTCTATAGTGCCGCATAGGGCCAAAAAGGTCAATTGTGACCTATGGTCCAAGAGTCGTGGCATGCTGCACCACTACCTGGCCATGCTCGGTCATTTGGGTATATAGTCCCCCAAAGTGCTGCATACGGGCAAAACGGTCATTTGTGACTCATGAGGCCATTTAATGCCCTGAAGTGCATTATGGAAGCAAACGGTCGTAAATATAATGCCCCGGATAGCTGCATTGGGAAGAAATGGTCTTTTGTCACTCTTAAGGGCATATAACGCCTCAGATAGTTGCATTGGGAAGAAATGGTCTTTTGTCGCTCTAGTGGGTATAAAATGCTCTGTAGTGCTGCATCATATACAATGCTATTAAAATTAAAATAACTCTTAATAATAATAATTGGAACGACCCCTTTCCTAACCCCATTGTACTGTAGGACGAAAGTTGGGTTTCATGAACGGTATCAAACTCCCCAACCAAAGAGAGAGAGAGAGAGTGGCTAAGAGAGATCCCTAGCATGTATGGCTTATGAAATTCTAATTCTGGTCAACAAAATCATAACTTGATCAGAGAACTGGCTAGTAATACATTGAAATATTTGAAGATGTCCTTAATATGATCTTTAGTACAAAAGGGTCGATCTAAACATCCATTATGTACAATCCAGCTGAATACAAAAGCTACATTCATAAGCAACAGAGTCCACTCATTTCATCAAGAATAATTCTTTCAATTTGCAAAATAAAATAATACACTGCAGAAGTGGATACAGGCCTTGCTTGTGGATTCCTCAACTCCTTTCCAAAATTTGTAAGAAAACATCATTTACACTTATGTGAGTTAAATCTCAGTGAGTAATCTTTGTCATGAGAGAGATTAACTCAAAATCTTTTAAAACGGATGAGGGAAATAAGGGCTCGAACAATATAGCATATCAAGCAAGTATAGATAATCAATCAATTTCCATTTTTCAAGTCAATTCCTTTAATCATCCTTATCACTCCATATACATGATCATGACTATCCAACCACAACACTTGAACAAGACAAGATGTTGTTATTCTTCGGGTACCATCTTGGCCACTCAGAAATAGGCATCAAGGAGCCAAACAAACTTTTATTGGATCAACTTGGATGCTTTCAAAGGGACATTGTTTTAAGGATGATACTGAAGTAGATGGATGTGGAGGGTTGAGGAATAAGGAATTCTGGAAGAAATCTAATAATAGGAACTCAAGAAAATTGAAACTCTTAGTTCGGATGAACAGTAAATGCGGTGAACAATGATGGTGAACAGTAACCGATGAACACTGCCAGAACAATAATCAGTGAACATTGCCGATGAATAGTAACTCAAACTTTGCATAATCCGCCAAAATTTAAGGCTTTTCGATAATCTATCTTCTGAAGTTGCCAGAGGTCTAGACAATGAAAATTGGTTTCTTCTCCTCTAAACAAACTTCAATCTAAAGTAGTTAAAGGATGAAGAAAGAAAGAACAACACCTTACGATCACAATAAAAGAAAGATTAACTCTGAAATATTGTTGATAATAGATTATAATTTTTAGCTCTTAGGCATTCATCCTTATTTATAATACTAGAAGTTCTATGTTCCTAATCAGACTAGGAAATAGAAACCAAGTAAACTACTAATAGCTAAGCTAAGTGTTCCTAATCAAACTAGGAAATAAAAATCAGAAGAAAACAATAAAATAATAAAACAAGTTCCTAATTAAAATTCTATTTAATTAAGGAAATAAAATTATTAAACAATCTTGATCTTGCTTGTCTACTTGTTCTGCGTCAGACTCACCCTCTTGAAGAGAGCATGTCCTCAAGCTCGCATGTCTCCATGGAAACGAGAAAGATATTGCACATTGAACATATTGGAGATACTGTAAACATGTAGCAGCTCGAGCCTGTAAGCATTGCCTCCCAACTTCTCTAGGATCCGACAAGGACCAAATTTCCTATCCCTGATCTTGTGATAGTTGCCGATAGGAAATTGATCCTTGGTAAGTGAAACCCAATTAAAATCACCAACATCAAACGGAACATCAAGTCGAGTCTGGTCTGCATGTTCCTTGTACCGCATACGCTCCCTTTTCACATCTATAACAGACTCTTTTCTTTTTCTTCTTCTTTTCCTTGGAGACAGCAACATACTCAGGGAAAACCTGCTTTTCTGACTCTGCTTTTTTCCTCTCAAATCTTTCAAGGGTATTGAAGGTAACCATTTATGTTCTGCTTCCTTCATTAGCTGATTGTTTTGGAGCACCATTTGAAGGGTATGTACAGACACGAGTGATGTTGAAGGCGAAGCAGAAGAAAGATCGGGATCCTACAAAATAGACATGACAAACTCTGAACTCCCTGACAGTCTTAGTCTCTAATCGAGTGGACTTGTCACCCTAGCTATACGAGATACTGGCAAAAGGATAGGTTCTATCACAAGAGGAACATCAACAACAGCAGATCTTCTAGACTCTGAAAAGGATTCTACAACTGATGCGGTTGGAGTGGATCCTGAGTTCATGTCAAGGGGTTCCACTCTTGGAAGCTCATAAGTGACATGAGGACCCTCATACTCTAGCGCTATAGAATAGTCTAAAATGGTCCCTTCTTTAGGTAGAGGTGCTTGACGATGGGAGGGATAGAGTGAGGTAAATTCTTGAGCTAGTATAGACTTTTGTTGATGCTGAAACCTTGATTCGCATTCTTGGTCTCTCTAAACACCCCTCTAAAACAACTCCCTTAGTGGCGGTTCTTGTTCCTCCTTGCTGTTGCCGTACTCTCTTTCCTATCCGCCGGCTAGCTCAGGCTGAATGGCTGGTTCAAGCTGAACAGTTGGTTGTTGGACAACCAATCGTTGCGGCATTGCTGATAGGGTTTGCATCTGCCTATCCCTGCTCTCACATTCCAACCGCATCTCTCGTCGTAGCTCTTCCCTGTCCCTTTCTTGCGATTCTCTGCTTCTACACAATTCATCCAAAATTACAGCCACAGTTGGATCTATGTTTCTGCATGACATCTCGGATCTTTGCTCTAATACCAACTGGTGTAGATGGATGTGATGGGTTGAGGAATAAGAAATTCTGGAAGAAATCTAATAATAGGAACTCAAGAAACTTGCAACTTTTAATTCGGATGAACAGTAAATGCGGTGAACAGTAACTGATGAACAGTGGCGGAACAATAATCGATGAACAGTGTGGATGAATAGTAACTCAAACTTTGGATAATCTGCCACAATTTGAGGCTTTTCGATAATTTAACTTCTGAACTTGCCAGAGGTCTAGACAACGAAAATTTTGTTCTTCTCCTCTAAACTAACTTCAATCTAAAGTAGTTAAAGGACGAAGAAAGAAAGAACAACACCTTGCTATCACAAGGAAAGAGAGATAAACTCTGAAATATTATTGATAATGGATTATAATTTTTAGCTCTTAGGCATTCATCTTTATTTATAATACTAGAAGTTCTATGTTCCTAATCAGACTGGGAAATAGAAACCAAGTAAACTACTAATAGCTAAGTTAAGTATTCCTAATCAGACTAGGAAATAAAAATCAGAAGAAAACAATAAAAAAATAAAACAAGTTTCTAAATAAAATTCTATCTAATTAAGGAAATAAAATTATTAAACAATCTTGATCTTACTTGTCTACTTGTTCTGCGTCAAATACTCATGGAAGAAGAAGACTTATAAGGACTTGTATATCAAGTATTAGAGTCTTTGCAAATGATAACTTAATGGAATACAAGCTCGATGCAATTAAGTTCCTTTATAGAGACTTGTATTTATATACAAGTATGAAGATTCACGGACTAAGAAGACATTGATGGCATATGTGCAAGACAAAGAAGAACTACTTGATTTAGAAGCAATGATGACGAGATCTATACTTGATCAAGTTAAGTCAACAAAGAAGTTGTTCCATTGAGGGGTCATTTGAGGAGTTTGATGGCTCGGAAATGTGCCTAAAAGACCCTAGTTCAAGTCCACAAAGATTGCAAATTGAAGGCAAGACAAAGCATGGACATAGGATGAAAGAAGAGACAAGGAAAGTTGGAAGAGACTGCAACCAGCACCAACTTCAGCACTTGGAGAATGGAGCAGAGAAACAGAATGTATCCGCTGCACTATCTAGTGCACCAATTGGCGCCGGACTGGCACAGGACCAATCGAATCTTAAGTTGTTTCTATAGGTTTTTCATGGATTTCTTTTGTCATTAGGACCTTGTATTGAGGCTATAAGTGTCTAATTACGTTATGCACGCATTGTTAGGATAATTTAGGACTTTTGGACTATATATAGTTCCTTATCTTTGTAATAGAAAACTATTCCACAAACAACAATTAAAATTAGTGACTTTTCTTTCTTAGATCAAACTTGATCTTTGAGTGGGTTTCGTCAAGAACTTTTCTAGGGTTCTTGACATATTTCAAAATGGCTTTTCAATTACTTGGATTAGGTGTTGAAATTGTTGACCAAATCAATTAGATTGGTTGATTGTTAGCATTAACAAGAGGTCGATCTAATTTCTAAGCTTGAACAACTTGATGAGTCTTGGGATCTTTGTCTTCTTTGTGATTGATCAAGAGTTGGGAGAAGATAATGAGAAACTTCAACTCAAGATCACATCACTCAGGGAACTCCTCTAACATGTTGAACCTCCTAGGATTCTTCGAGGAGAACCCTCTAATAGTTAATAGGGTTTGTACCCCAGATCTATCAAACCTATGTGTTTCTAGCCAAGGTCCATATTCAAATTACTATGTTGTGTCATTAGAATAGGTGAGAGTGTGGAGGACTAAATAGAATACCATATCTATTTAGTTGTCATAGTCTCAACCTATTGGATTCCATACCCTAGGTTCCATGTTGAAGTCATCCAGGACATGCTGATTCCAATTCAAGGGCTCCCTTGGAGCTTTAAATACTTTCATAAAACTCTTGAGAAAATTCTTCTTTCCTTTTCTTTGAGCTCTTATCTGTAAAAGTGAGTTTGATTTTCTCGAAATAGAACTAGGAAGTCCCCATAATATTTTGTAAACCTCATACTTAGAAAAAGGAGGAACCGTTGATCAAAACATGGAGTTAAACTTATGTCATTAAAGCCCTTTTATAATGCAAGCCAAGATTGTAATAAAGTGTGATCATGGTCTTATAAAGAATTATAACTAGCTTTACAACATTTCAGATGCTCATAGAAACATTGAGGTTTTGAGCTGGTATAGAAATTCATGCTTCATAAAGATTTCAATTCATTTGGACTGTTTTATCCAAAACTCAAGAAGTATAAAGATGTTAAAGTATAATTTGAAGTTTTCCAGTTAAATTGGTAGGGAATATTTTGTTCCACAAAATTTCCTTTCTAAAAGTTCAAGAATATTCTTAAGTATATAAACTTGTATATAATGTTCAAGAATAAGTTTATATGAGTGTATATTCCCTACATTTCAATGATCAAACCTAAAGGAAATTTGTACCATAACTTACTAACCTTAATTATAATAAATCAGAGACTATATATAATATAAATTACATTTACAATCCTTGTTTATGGCATTAAGAACGGGCAGTCTAGGTCCAAATTTAAGGTTTTGGTCAATCTGAACAAATTAAAACTAACCAATTCTTAATTACGTATTAGAGGCTTCTTAGAGTTTAGTTTAAGCCCCTGTCATTGGTTTGAAGTGTTAGTAAAATTTTGGACGACTTGGTTCAATTATTTGAAATTGGATGTATATGATCCAAAAGGTGTAATACATAGTCATAAATATTCTAATTAGTTTTTCCAAAGTTCAATCAAGGTACCAAAATTCCTATTTCATAATTCTACATTTAAATCATGCAATTTTTACAAAAACCCTAATCGAACACATGAAATAAATCATGGATCATGAAAATTGGGTAACTTCACAAAATAGATAACAAAAGCTTTCATATATCAAGAATCTAACCAAGATCAAACCATTTCATCACAAAAATTCTAGTCTTGAACGGTAATGCCCTTCTTCCTTCTTCCAAAAATTTTCATCAATCAACACCATAATCAATAAACCAAACTCACTCCTTAAGAACCAAACAATTTCTTCATCTAATAATCATAAAATTTGTCTTTAACTAAAATTGTATAAAATCCTAGCATGGAATAATTACTCACTACTTTTGATGATGGATATGGCATACTGAAGATTCATCAAGGACTAATAACTCGTTTGAGGGAAACAAGTTACGACAGTTGATGATTCAATTTGTTCAAGAACAAGAAGATGAATTGAAATTCGAACCTCCAAAGATTATTAAAGATGATTTCCAAATTGATAAAGCATTTCTTTATATTGAAGAAAGTTTGGATATCGAATTAGAAGTAAAACGGGATGAAAAGGACAAATGGGAAGCTATGGAATGCTGACAGGCGGCCAACTGGTTTAATAACCTGCGGCGGTCAAGTGTTGAGGGAAAAATTTATTTGTTAAAAAATTCCAGAGAAGAAGTACCGATCCGTTCACGGGTGCCTCAAATGGCGCCCGTTAATTGCCGATGCACCGATTGATTTCACAGGCACAAGCGACAAAGAATCAACCGGGACGGTCATTTCTTTTACGGGAGCCTGGACGTCAATTATGCAGTTCCAGTTGAATCATATTTTTACGCTGGTCAACATTCATCAAACCAACCCACATTATTTTGGGCCCAATACATGTTGATTTCAAATTGTTACGTTTGGAAGCTGGTCAAACAAGCTTTGACCAGAAACCTTTTTTTCATTATTCCTAATT
This sequence comes from Parsonsia alboflavescens, assembly GCA_028571225.1. Lineage (NCBI taxonomy): Eukaryota > Viridiplantae > Streptophyta > Magnoliopsida > Gentianales > Apocynaceae > Parsonsia > Parsonsia alboflavescens. The sequence continues at coordinate 7,590 of JAOXNR010000554.1, forward strand.
TAACCCTTTAGTTTATTTTTTTCCCTATTTTAATTAGAATAGTTACTTTAAAGTCTTTTATTCAAATACTTTAATCATAGTTCAATTCAATTAGGGTTTTGTAATAGTTATAAATAGGGCTTTTTATGTATTATTTCATTAATTAAGTTTTATCAATATAATTTGAGATTTGGGATTTTTTTGCAATTTCTTTTCTTTTTGTTTCCAATTAGGGTTAGGCTTTGTTTTTTGGCTTTAAGAATCGTTTTCGGCTGGTTGTTTTTCGACAGTTTTTGATGAATTAAACTTGCCTATTTTTAGCTTTGCAATTTTCGAGTACTTCGAAAATTTGTTTTCGCTTGATTTTAATTTTCGTCTTCGAACTACTTGTGTTGAAGCTTGATTAGAAGGAAAATTGGATCAGGTTCTTTTTTTCATTTCTTGTTTTGCAAGTTTCTGAACAAGAACGAATCTTCATAATCTGTTTCCGACTGCGCCGGTCGGGCTGGGGGCGGCTCATGCCATCAAACTGCCTCTGGACTGCACTACTCTGCCGCTTGTCAAGCTCGCCTCTGCTCTACCACCTACCCCAGCATTCTGGCTGCTAGCAGGGAGATGCATGGCTGTCTGTACCCTGGCCGACGGTGGCCTCAGTGGGCAGATTTGGTGCTTGGAAGACACTGCTCACCATCTGCACGAATCTTTCCAACAACTGAAAAAGACTACTCTGGCAATCTCTCAAAACAAATCTATTTCTTTTTTTTTTTTTTTTTTTTTTGACTGTCTTTCGATCTACCTACTCACCTGGCCATGCAAGGCCAGATCTGCAACTCCAGCAACGCTCCATTTTTTATCCGATCTACCATGGTTCTGCCTTGGAGAGAGGGAAATAGATGCAGTCCGACAGCAACTCCAACAACTTAGAAAGATCTTTGGAAGTTTTATATCGAGACATCATCGGGATCGTTCTCGTCATGAGGACTTGCTCTAATAACACTTGAAGGAAAACTGGATCCCCAATCCCCGAAGAAATAGGATTGAGAGTCCCCGGATTTTAAAATTTTTCTTACATAAAAGGATGAAAACGATACCTATACTTTAATACCTACTAGCTCCATATCCCAAAGGATCGTGACAACCTGAAGTACCTCAGAAACCATTTTTCACCGCACACAGCCTCTCGACTGTACCAACCATCATGGGTCCCCCAACCACTTGGCCATCCTAGGGTTAAGAGCCAACACTTCGTCATAGGTCATGCTATGAGAACCCCCGATGGATCTCCCATGCCTCTTCTCAGGAAGAGGTCTTACAGGATAGTGGCTCTGATATCTTGGAATGACGATTCACAGAAATCTCGTCATGCTGAATGGATCTGCATGACTTGATCTACTAGGTAAAATATCTTCTAATCTATTCAATACCTGTCTGGATGAACAAAAAGGAAAATAGAAGACTGGAGAATTTCTGTGAGTGGAGTGGAGGAAAGACAAATCTGAAGACCATGGAGAATGGCCTAGGAAATTTTTCAATATGATGGTAGCTTCTTCCTCTCTCTCTCTCACTCTCTGTCTCTGTCTTCCACTTCCCACTTTGGCATATGACCATGAGGTCTATTTTTAGAAGGAAGATACATGGGCTTCCTATGGGCCAAAAGCCCAACAACCCAATAATAATTAATCTTATAGGTTTAAGTCCAAATTAATTATAAAACTAAATAAAATGACTAATTAATTTTATTCAAACCCAAATAATTAATTCCAAGGATTAATTAAACCCTTAATTCATTATTAATGCTATCTAGAATAAAATTAATTCCATCTCCTATCTCCTATTTAAGAATGATATAAAATCATTTATGCTCAATAGGGCTAGATTAGGGACCTTAAAACACAATGCTTATGGCTCTATAGAATGATCAAAATGCCCTTACTACATAGTAGTAATAAACTTTAGTCATTCTAAACATCTTCTATTATCACCATAAGAAGATGATATACTCTATGATACATCGTTGTAGAAATAGAAGGCTCGTTGAGATAAATCTCAATCCTTAGTCTTTGACCTATAGGTGTAACGACACATTTGCCCTTCTATGTAATACCCACTATTGAGCCTAGGTCTTAGCGTACTATCACGTTACTCAATAGCATCTACCATCCTTAGATATCTAGTTCTATTACCATTGAATCACAATGAATACTCACAAGAAGAATATTCAGTACAATAACGATTTTACTACCAAGGCCTCGAGTTCAGTGATCCAACAAAGAACAACACACAGGGGGCGATTAACTCATCTCATAAATGAAATGGCATAGAGACCCTATTATATGAGTCTGTCTTATGTAACTAACTCCAAGTACCTTACATACAAGGCTATTGATCTACATAATGTGATCTCAAACATAGCATATCAAAGCATAAGGAACAAGCTTTGTTAGACCACCAACCCATACTCATGTCATGGATCCGTGTCCATGCAGTAGCAATAGTGATACTAGTTCTCTCCTCTTTGATAGTACCTCTAGAAAACAATCACTAAATGGTCCTGTTCTACACATACAAAATGTACTAACACATGTAGTTCAGGAGTACTACCCACTGACTAAAAGTAAGTCACCCTACTTAAAGGAGACTAATGTGTTATGACCTTTGTTCAATGGAACGCCCAATTTCATTAATTGGCCAAGAACCAATTCCTTATGATTTAAACTTCCGGTGATCCGCACCTTACCATGCTAAACGTCCCAACACACAGATCACCTATTTAAATCAATTTGGACCTTATTGCATGATGTGCTATTATGTATTTATTTCTAATGATTATAGTCTTTTACCCGTTATCTCAGAAAATGATAGTCTTTTCGGGCATAAATCCCAACACTCTGCTTCTTCTCAAGAGGTCCACCTTTAGAAGGAAACTCCTTCCTATCTTCCTTGTTAGAGGAAGGGTTTTTTCGGTGACTTTTTGATTCGAAGGACTTATCCATTGCAAGTGTGAGGCCATGTATCTTCGTTTGCATAGCAGTTTCTGAAGGGGAATCAGATCCCAAATCCACGAGGAAACGAATCCGGAGTCCCAGGATTTTTAAAAGTTTTCTCACATAAAGAGTTCGACAACGATAACTGAAATGATGATTCGTGGAGATCTTGTCTTGATCTACTTGCATAAGATCTTCTAATCTATTCCCTATCTGTCTGCATGAACAGAAAGGAAAATAAAAGATCGGAGAATCTCTTGAGTGGAGTGGAGAAAAAAAATAGACTTTCTGTAATTTTTCTGAAGAGAGAAAAATTACGTTTGTTCTCTTTTCTAGGGGTTTCAGAATGATCGTCTTTTTTTTTCTTCTGGTTATTACAAGATTAATAAATAATTCTTTAATAACTAAAACA
>JAOXNR010000555.1:0-10959 GCA_028571225.1 Parsonsia alboflavescens
AATTAAAAGGATATTTTTAAACTTATCTTTTGGATCTATAAACACTTTTTAAAAAAGTTTACCAAACAATCAACGTACATATAAGCACATTCGAACACCCACTGATATTTAATCTCACAAATGATTAATTTAATAATAACTATAATAAAATAAATTTTCCATGTGGTAAAATATCTTTAGAAATTTGGTGTTAAAAAGAAAAGAATATCCAATCTTATCTTGTTTACTTTGATATATACGAAAATGCTGTAGAATGTATAGTTAAGTTTTTAACAACTGTTAACTTCTTTTCTTTATTTAAAGAAATAAAAATTATATCAAATACTCTTAGGGTTTAGTTTATCTTTTTAGGTATAATATATAAAATATATTTATCAAAAATAATTTTTTTAATTAAAGATTTTATTTTTTTAGAATAAAATTAGAATTTGATATTTAGATACTTAATCGTACATTCTATATAGAATGCAATGGATATGAAGTGCATAGTTAAATCTCTAACGATCAACGTTAACTATCAATATCTGATTTTATTTTATAAAAATAAAATCTTATATAAAAAATTATCTGCTTTAAATATCTTTTATATATTATACATTGAAAGGATAAATAAAACCTTAGGGATATTGGATAAAAGTTATTATATTTTTAAAGGAATCATAGAGGTCATGGATTGATTGGTGGTTGATGCACCAGAAACTTACAATGTAATTCTCAGTAGGAGAGGGGTCATGGACCTAAGGGTTGAAATTTCCTTGTTGAGCTACTGCATGAGTATCTAGATCGGAGAAAGCCAGATCACCCTAGAAGAAAATAGACAGATAGCCACAGAATGCTATCTCGCTGAAGAGATGTTGGGGCCTCGGCAATATTTGAGCAGGATGATTTCATTAACCTCCCTTAGGAGGATGATGAGTCCAGAATCCAAGCAGTCAGGAAGGGAGAAAAATTTTTCTTTAATGACTATGATTTTGTCACTCTTTAATGCTTTGGATCTATTATCAACAGGGAAAAAACCCATTCGTTGAATAGCAATATAAAGATTTATTTAAATACATATATAAATATATATAAATATATATATTTATATAGAGAGATGGTAATGCTATAGAGTGTAATGAAACACACCTAATAAAATACTCCAATTAAGTTTCTAACGATTAAAGTTAAGAGTTAATTGCTAAGAAAAAAAAAATATTCTATAAAAATTTATTTTTTCAAATATTTTGTATAAACTAAACCCTAGGGTACTTGATTAAATTTTAATTTATTTTTTTAAAAAAATAAGAGAGTTTACCGTTATAGATTTAACTGATTTTGCTAAGGTGCGCTCTAACCGTTACCGTAACGGAATTTTTGCTACAGTGCTCATGCAGCCAACCAAGCAGAGCAAAAATTTCGTTACGGTAACAGTTGGAGGGCGCATTAAGGCACTCTCCGGAGCGTACCTTAGCATATCCGTAGATTTAACTAGAGCACTCTATAATATGTGTCCCGTAACACTCTATAGCATTTCCATATATATGTGCACTCTATAACATCATCCCATAAATATATACAGTTAAGTCTGTAACGGTCAAAATTAAATGTCAACATATTTGAATAAAATAAAATTTTCAATAAAAAATTATTTTTTAAAATATATTTAATATATAATATCCTAAAAGGATAAACTAAACCGTAGGGACACTGGATCAAATTTATTATTTTTTTAAAATAAAAAAAATTAACCATTAACTTTTTTAAAGACTTAACCTGCACTTTATAGGAAATGCATTGGTGCACTCTATAATACTTTATATATAAATATATAAATATATATATATATATTATATACTATAATAACATTAAAAAATATATTAAGCTTGAAATATTAACCCTAAACCCATTTTTAGGGTTATTATTGGATTATTGGATTGCTAAGATGGGAATAAAAAGAATTGACATTTGAATTGTAAGACATGATCTTGTTAAATTATTATTAGTTTTTTTAGCGATATTTAGGTCATTTTACACGCATTTTATTTTACTAGAAGCTCTAACTCACCAAAATTTAGAGTTGGCTAAAAATTTTAATTTAATTCTCTTTAAAGATTTGTGTAAGGATCAAAGGGCAAAAAAGGAAAGAGCACAAGAAGTTAAAGAACTATTAAAATTGTTGGATTTTGAAACATTAGCCCGAAAAAAAACAAAAAAAAAAAACAAAATTCGGGCCACAAGCGGTATTTATTCTAGCCCTTAGTATTAATCTAGGCTTGAAGTGCCGAAAGGAAGGTATGAAAGCACCGAAGTCCAAGGTCAAAGCCCATGGTTTGCCGCGAAAAATAAAACCCATGCCGATGTGAAAAATGGAAACCGTTTGCCAGACAGAGCGAACCGCGACTTTTCACGCATTCACAGAACGCATCAAAGAAAAAGAAAGCATATGATCGTATTCAATGAACCTTTCTTCGGCATGTTCTTTCTGGTGTGGGTTTACCGAGAGCTTTGGTAAATCTGATTCTTAATTGTATTTGTTTGACATAACTTTCTATTTTGTGGAACGGTATAAAATTACGGAGTTTTAAACCTGCAAAAGGCATCCAGCAAGGTGACCCTTATCCTCTTATTTGTTCACTGATATTGTGAGTAGACTTGTTGTGTTCCAGATGAATGACGTTACAGGATGCCAGCTGTGTTCTGGATACCTACATAGTGAAATGGTTAGAGCCGGTGTGTGTCCCGAAATTCCTTCGATGCTTAAGTTAGAAAACTTGTGTGTGCAATAATGCGATAGTAAGAGTTTGTATATTTCGGATAGTAAAGGTTACGAATCTTTGGTAATTGACTATTACCTTCTTATATAGACGTGTGATTATACAAGTAGTCTTTGGAGATTCGATATGAGATGTGTAATGAACAGTATCGAACTGGTGAACAGTATTGGCATCCCATGTCTAAACGAGCTTTGTTTGAGCTTAGGTTTCTCTCTTATTATTAAGCCTCTTAACTCGTGTAATATATCAAATTAAAGCTTTTAGTACATAGATTAAGCTTAGTTTTTGATTTTTCATTAATTACCAAGTTGTCATGGTAAAAAATGTGGTCAAAGTAATGACTTTGGTGTATGGTATACACCATATGCCCTTTCGAAAAAAAAATGTCTTGCAATCTTGAGATATGGCATGTGCCCCTTTGAAAAAAGAATGTCGTGCATTCTTGGATATTTGGAATATGCCCCTTCGAAAAAAGAAATGTTACCTCAACCGATAGTTATTGCCATTACGGCCACATCTGTGTTTCGACCATCAAGAGGATGGAGCGATGGCCAATAACAGTATCCACATCTTTGTTTCGACCATTAGGAAGATAGATCGATGCGGTATCTATGATTTGGCCATCAGGAAAATGTATCGATGGTCGTATTCATGTTTTGACCATCAACAAGATGGATCGATAGCCGTATCCATGATTTGGCCATCAAGAAAATGTATGGATGGCCGTATCTAGGTTTCGGCCATCAGAAAGATAGATAAATGGCATATCCATGATTCAGCCATTAGGAAAATGTATCGATGGCCGTATCCATGATTTGGCCTTTCGGAAAATGTTTGGATGACCATATCTAGGTTTCGGCCATCAGAAAAGCCACTTCTGTGTTTCGGCCAAAAAGGAGAGATTTGACAGCTTGATGTCACTGTTGACTGTCAGTTACGTTGTCAGCTCCACGTGTATGGCTAAGATTACCTTGGCTCTCGTGTTCGAAGAAAAGGCGTGTGCTTATCATTTTGAAAAAGAAAATTTGAAAGGGTAAGTTTTGTTCTCTGTCTTCACTTTACCATTGTCATCTTTCATAACTTTTCATTGCATCTTTTCTTTCTACCGTTCTTTTTGTGACAACATTAGTAGTGTAAAATTCTCAAATCACTCTCGTGGTGTGAGTTTCTGTGATTGTTTTTACATTTGTTGATTTGGGCTTTGTGTACCTAACCTAAAGTTGCATTTTTTATGCATTTAGGAGTCAATTTATAGGTAAAGTTTCCAGCCTTGACATTTGGTTTTCGTGTTCTTTATTAAATTGATTTCAATGGCTTCAAGTACTTACTTTGATCTTTTCTTTTCTTTTGTTTTTGTCTTCCAGGTATACTTATTGAGCAGCTATGTTTGAATCTCTGATTTTATCAGAGGGGTCTGTTTTGGGGGGTGATTCGTTAGAGATTAGCTCTGCTGTGATTGTTAAGCGGTATAGGGTTGAACCTAGGGTTCATGTTTCTGATGATGCACTTTTGCATATGATGAAGTCATTAGGATGGAGAGTTTAGCGATACGTCCACCTCTAGGGTTTAACTCGTGTAATCCAGTACGGGGTAGGGGACATAAGTATTGATTTCCCATGGTGTGATGAGATTGATAATAGCTTGGCTAGTGAGTATCGAAGTCCAATCCATGTGCCGGTAGCCTCTCACATCGATACTTTAGTGCTAGGGCGTGAGGAGAGGGAGAACCCAGTTATGTTGCAATATCAAGAACCGGTTAGTAAATTTATAGATTCAAAGGGGATTCGATAGGAATACGACATTCTTGTCGAATTTGTAATTAATGTTCTTGGGAAGGAAGATAGAATTCATCTGTCTCCTGGTGGATGTGTCACCTGTTTCAGTGCGCAATTTAAAACAGGATTGAGGTTTCCACTTCACCCTTTGGTTTTAGATATCTTACAAAATTTTAGGTCAATTGAGTCCCAATTTTGTTCAATGCACCATTGCCTTGATTGTATTCAATAGGGTTTGTGGTGTGACCCTTAGTTTAGAATTGTGGAGTTCCTTCTTTCTTGTCTCCCAGAAAATGAAGACCCCTAAAGAAAAGGGGTTCTTCTATACGATCTGGTGAAGGGGTGCTCCCGGATTGATAGAATGTCCTAACTCGATTCACGAGTAGAAAAATGAGTATTTTTATGTGACGCATTCTAGTTTTGAGGAGATATTGTTTCCATGGTACAACCTTAAGTCTGTAAACAATAAGTTGCATAGTGAATCGGATAGTTATGCCATTGAATTGAGAAAGATGGCTCAATTCAGATTTGAAGCGAAGGTGGGCGTACATTGGAGGCTAGACCTGCAAAGATTCAGTGGAATCAGTAATCGGCCCGAATTTAATATAGTGTCCTTGAGTATGTGTTCTTATTATACTGCATGTTTTATTGTCTTTTCTAAGTATGAATTACATTTGATCTATTTTCTTTGATTGCAGGAAAATCCTTTGCAATGAGCTTGGGAGCATCCTTGGCGAAGTTTAGTAAGCCAAAGAAAACTATTTCGGGTAAGATTCCTGCTTTTGAGATAGTGACTGAAGTCCCCGTTAACAAATCTTATAGTTTTGTTATGGGTATGAATGGTTTATTTTACCTTTTAGGTCAATTTGTAGAGAAAGATAATCCGGCCAAAAAAGATGATGTGGCAAAGAAAGCTGGAGGGAGGGGAGCAAAGTTGGTGGATCGAAAGCTACCCTCCTAAAGAAGGTTCCGGCCAAGTAGTCTATAGCTGAGAAAAGGCAGTTGCCGCCAAAGCCGAGATAGAAAAAAGGCTTGCCGAAAAACCCTGGGAGCCGAAGGCCTAGTGATTCCTACTGCCAGTGATATCACCCTTAAAAGGAAGTGGGATCACCTTGAAGAGGAAAGATTAAAAAGGCAACAGGGAGTCCAAGGCACTTTAGCTAAGGTAAAGATACTTGAACCTATGGCCGAAGATAAGGGGCCGACAAATGTTCTAGACTGGAACATCCGAGAAAACAACCAAATGTTCAGGAGCACAAAGGCCTTTGAGGTCTGTCGGAACGTGTTTCCTCCAAGGGAGCAGGGTCATATCCAAACTTTGTCGATGGAGGACGTAAAGCGGAATGCGCATTACTTCCACAGTTTCCAAGTATCGGCCAAATTTCCATCATTGATATTGTATGGTTTTTTGTTGTTTCTTCCTTGTGGGTATTGGCCAATTTTTCCTTCACTGATCCCTTATGGTTTTTGTTATTCCTTCCTTACCTTACCTTTTGTTTGTTTCTTCACTCCACAATGTTCAACTTTGAATTATATCATCGGATTAAGGAACAAGAAGTCTAATGGAAAGCATTGGCTTAAGAGAAAAAAAGATACAGATACCAAACTTGCCGCCGCAGAGGGGAAGGTATCTAAAGCTGAAAAAGAAGTTAAAAGTTTTAGAGGATGCGGTGGCTGATAAAGGTATAGAGATCTAGTAACTGGAACTCAGAAAGAAAGAGCTTGAGACCAAGCTATCTGTTGAAACCAAAGATAGAACTAAACTCGAAGCAGTGTTGGATGCCTTGAAGAGGGGATATGAGGATAGGGAGAGCAACTGGAACCCCGTAATGGAATTGGAAGTGTTAGGGGACTTCTTCAAACATGAGAAGTTTTGTAACATGGTGCGTGGCAGCTATTTAGCTTAATAGTTTTGTATACCAGATTCTTTTGTAATATCATGTTGATATATATCATTTGAGAATTTTTTTATTCACGTTCAATTTCATTGTGATGATTGCCAAAGCATAAACTGAAATGAAATTAATTAAAGTAATGCGAGTAACAACTCTGTATGGAAACTTAATTTCATTGAATGAAGAGGATTATAGAATACGTAACGTTACAAAATGTATCCGGAATTATGTATTAGTTTTACAGAAAGGAAAAAACTTATACAAAATTCTTTCTTAGATTCATTGTGTTTCGGGTTCTAGCTACATCATTGACTTCCATGTCCCGCAATCTATAACTTACATTTCGATTATCCTTAACAATGAGATACGAGCCTTTCCAAGTCAAATCTAGTTTCCAGTTTGTGTCTTGTCGGCTTACTTCATTTTTCCAGAGAACCAAATCACCGACTTTGAGTTGTTGCCTTGAAACCTTCTTATTGTAATAACTTGCCAATTTCCTTTTGTATACCATTTCTCTGAGAGCAACAAGTTGCTTCCAATAAGTTTAGCTTTTCAACCAATTTTTGATCATTCCATTCCCAATTGAATACCTTGATGCGAGGGGAAGAGCTTCCGATTTCCATGGGGATTAAAGCATTTGTTCCGAAACATAAGGTGAATGGTAATTCTCTAGTTCGGGCACTCGGAGTTGTCCAGTGTGACCAAAAGACTTTATGTAATTCGTCTTTTCGTTGTCCTTTTGTTCGTCAGGTCTCTTTTTCAACGCTTGGAGAATAATCCGGTTTGATATTTCTGCTAGTCCATTGGTTTGCAGGTAACCCATAGAAGTGAAATAGCCATTGATATGTAGTTCAAAACAGAAATCTTGAAATTCTTTTGTTTCGAACTTTTTTCCATTGTCTGTGATGAGTATTTGGGGTATTCCAGATCGGACAATGATGTCTTCCTAGAAAAGCTCTTTTACCTTTCGGGTAGTGATGTATGCCAAAGCTTGTGCTTCAATCCACTTTGTAAAATAGTCAACCATAACCACCAAAAATTCTCTTCCTCCGGATGCCTTAGGAAAGGGCCCTAAGAGATCCACCCCCCATTGATGAAACGAAATTGGGTTGCTCAAGGAATGCAACTCAATTCTTTGAAGATGGTGTGAGTTGTCATGAATTTGTCATTTTCAGCAAGTTTTCACTAAATTGACCTCATCATCTTCAGGACTTGGCCAAAAATATCCCGTTCTCGTGACCTTTCAGGCAAGTGATCTGGCCCCGATATGAGAATCACAAATTCCTTTATGCACCTCCCTTAACACATTGTTTCCTTCAGCAAGTGTAATGCATTTTAGTAACCTCCATGAATATGCTCTCCTAAAAAGTTGTCCATCCACGATGATGTATTGGGATGATGTGGTTCAAACTTTTTTGGCTTCAGTTAGATCATCGAGTAGAATTACATCGGCTACATACTGATGTATTGGCACCATCCATGTTGGTTCAGCCTTAGTAGTCATGATCTGTGGAAGGTCAATGCTCTTCCTTTCTAAAGATGCAATCCATGTTTCCTGCATTTGTTTTCCTTGCTTGACCTATGAAAGGAAGTCAACCTTTGCATTGTCTTTGAGCAGTACATGTTCTACTTTGATGTACTGGAACTTTTGAAAGAATTTTTATGTTTCGACTAGGTATTGTTGCATGTTTTCTTCTCATGCTTTATACTTGGCATTGACATGTTCAGCTAGGAGCTATGAATCGGTTTTGGCAATGAGATTTGGGATGTGGAGGCTTTCTGCAACTCTCAATCCTACTAGAAAGGCCTTATATTCAGATTTATTGTTGCTCATGGGAAAGTTATATTTCAATGCATAGGCAAACATGGTTCCTTTGGGACTTATCAGTACGAACCCGACTCCTTCAGCCGATCCATCTGTGTGCAACCTCCAACAATCAAGGAGGAGTTTCAGAATTAAGTTTTGTATTTTGGTCAGATCTTGGCACTGTGCATTCGAGAGCAAAGTCTAAGAAAACCTGACCTTTTATTGCTTTCTGAGGCAAGTATTGTATGTCAAATTTGGAAAGCTCTATCACCCATTTCATAAGCCTTTCAGTTGTATCGGGCTTGTGTAATATTTGCCTGATAGGAGCATTTGTTAGCAATTGGAATGAGCTTGAAAATATGGTTTTAATTTTCTTGCAGTAACAAAACTAGTGCATGCTTTTCCAAAGTAGAATATCAATTGTCGAATCCTTGGAGGATAAGGCTGATGTATTATACAAGTTTTATGCTTGAACCCTGTAAGGCACGTAAAACGGAACTCACCGCATAAGGTGATATAGATAAATATGTATATAATGTTTCGACCGGAATGTGGGAAAAGAGACTCGAGGGGGGGGGGGGGATTCCTTAAGGTTTTTTAACCTTAAATCACATTCTAGAGTCCATTTGAAATTTTTTGGGTTGCAGATTACCTGATAGAATAGGGGTGACTTCTCTCCTGCCTTTGACAAAAATCTGTTTAAGGCAGCAACCCAGCCAATCAACCTCTGGACCTCCTTGATGGATGTAGGTGGTTTCATGTCCATTTACGCTTGGATTTTTGCAGGATTTGCTTCAATTCCTCTTCGAGAAACCATGTACCCCAAAAGTTTCCTACTTCCACCTCGAATGAGCACTTTCGGGGGTTCAATTTCAGCTCGTACCTTGTTATCATTTTGAAGCTTTCTTCCAGATTCGAAAAGAATTGTTGCTGAGTTGACGAGTAAATTGTCTATGTATTCCTCCATGTTGCGGCCAAGATGTTGAGAAAACATCCGGTTGATCATGTCTTGAAAATCCGGTCCAATGTTCTTTAACCCGAATGGCATCCTCTTGTAACAGAATAATCCGTGTGGAAGGAAGTTTTCCTCTCGTCTTCCTTTGCCATTTGAATTTGTTGACAACCCTTGTATGCATCTAGGAAACAAAGCTATGAGAATCTAGCAGTTGCATCAACTAACTGGTCGATTTGGGGAATCGAAAATGGTTTTTTTTGAATTGGCTTATTGAGTGAAGTGAAATCAGATTCCAATTAGGAACAATAGTAACAGGAGCAAAAACTAACCTCTTTTTCAACTCATTGAAAGCAGATAAGCAATCTTCATCAAATATGAACTTTATGTTAGCTAATTTGCACATGCAAGTATACGTATCGTTAACAAGTAATAAAATGATCAAATAAGTATCGTCTCACAAAGAGTTTATGAATAAAAACAAGTACCAATCACTAACAAACAACTTTCTTTCAAGTCAAAGGAATTAAAAAAGGCCCCCAGGGGCATAGATGAGTTGGTAAGGCTGACGTGACGTTTGGTTAACTCCAGCGACAGGCGGAGGTTCGAAACCTATCGGGAGTAGAACGTAAGCTCTAAACGTTGGCTCTGCCAATGGCCATTGTCCCCCGTTGCATCCTCTCCGTCAGTCCTCTGCCCACTCGTGCGCATCCCTCGATTTACCCCCACTAGCACAAGGGGCCTCTGTGCCCGTGGGCGGGGTTTCGCCCACAAGGGACTTCCCCCGGAAACCAAAGGAATTAAAAAGGTTGAGTTGTAAGATTTAAAACAAAGCAACAGAAATATTTTAGAAAGGTTTAATGGATAAAAAGTATAGGATTACAATTTCATCAAAGACAAATTCAAGTGAGAAAAATTCTTTTCAGCATATAATCATTATGCAAATTGATTAATTGCGAGACATAATTTCCTTTAATTCTTTTTCAAGTAATTAAAGAACTTACCCAATGAATTACAAAAACAATATGTCTATGCCAATGCAAAAACAGAGAGTAGATAAAGAATAAGTCACAATATGGTTACCCAAGATAATGAGATATATGTCTATCTTAATTACGAATAAAATTATCTCATCACAAGTTAATTCTAACAAGAGTTATTTGTTCAAAGATGCAAAAACCAAAAGTCCTCTTTTAATTCCTAAAGGTTTTGTCAAATAAAAAGATAACCAATCTTCTTAACAAATAAAACATGAATAAATAAATCAATAAGGTATAATCATCATATGAAGCAATAATATTTAACTCAAATAAATTAACTAAGAATCCATTGCAATCCTAGAAAAAATAAACTAGTTACTCATCATCATCTCAAAACAGTATAAAAGATTGAACATAAAAAGAGAGAATAAAAATTATGAGAGATGAGATGGTACTGGCTTGAAAACTAACTTGTTTATAGAAGATTAAGATTTTAAAACTAAACTAACTCTTACAAAAGAAGTATTTTCCTAATAAGAATAGGAAGTAGTTTTCCTCTTTGCCTTTGTCTTCAAATCTCTTCTACGATTTTAAGCAACTTCTATTCTTCTCCTCTTTGACTTCTAATTCCTCCAAGAATCCTCCAAATTGTCTCCTTCTTGAAATAAGATTTTCCTTTCTTCTTCTTTTCCAATTTTGCCCTTTTTCAATCCCTTTTCATAAAAATTCCCTCAATCAAAGAAATAAATATGGGAGTAAAAATATTCCACAAATTGGCATAAAATAACTAGAAT
>JAOXNR010000556.1:0-10957 GCA_028571225.1 Parsonsia alboflavescens
TTATTGCTTTCCTTAACTTATTTGCTCTAGCTCTTGTGATAGGTCCAGCTGGTATGATTGGCATTGAATCTCCATCAGTCAGTGAAGCCAAAGAAGAGAATAAAAAAATGACAGCTACTCTGGGTTACTCCTTGAATAAAGATTAATGGCTAACTGATGAGATCAAAGAGTTGTAGGCTAACGTTAAAGTTTTGGAAGATCAAGCCGAGTCTGATTCCCTAGTGCTAGATAATTCAAAAGCCTTCGGTGAGAAGGAAGGGAATCTTTCCTTCTTAATCTTGAACAGCTTCCAACCTTATAATCTTATGTAGAGTCCTTGATGCACCCCTAAATGATTAGTCTACAGGTTTATATGTTGAAGAAATTAAATTATTGAAGGCATAGAATCCTGGTTTGGAAGTTGATCCCCACATGGATGCGAGCTTGAACCATCCGAATCGAGATACTCCTCTCCCTTGGCATAGAGAAATAGAGGCTCCTCTTATGCAAGCTTTGACGGAGGTCAGTGAGTAGCGAGTTAACCTTGAAATGATTGAAGGAAAGGTGGTTCATGATATGCTGGAAACCAAGCACCATCAACGCTATCAGGACCAATCACGAGGATGGGTGCGTCAAGGATGAAGAACGCCTTGATTATATTTGTTCAAAACAAGGAAGAACGATTCGATTTCGAAGCCATGCTCGAGGGGAATAAACTTGAAGATGAATCGGAAGATTTGAAGAAATAGAATGCATATTCAATTCAAGGCTTACAAGAGGATTATGGCTTTGGGATGAAGGAAGAACATTCTAAAATGGCTTGGGGAGGAAGAAGGGAAGAAGGACCAAGGAAAACAATCAAGAACTTGGCTGGCATAGGAGTACCGGAGCTACCACAGGCGTAGCAACCGGTGCTGGTTGAAACTGAGACATTGTGAACGTTTTCTACAGAAGTACCGGTGCAGGCACGGGTGGAGCAATCGAAAATAGTGAACCTGAAGAATGGAATAAAGAATTACCGGTCCTTCAACTGGTGCTCTCACTGGAGCCAGTTGAAGGACGGTTTTAGCCAAAACGCAAGATTTTCTTCCGTTTCTCCCAATTCTTTTTTTGGTTAATCTGAAGCTTTTCAATAGATAGGATACTTTAGGGTACTATAAATACTCTCTTCATTTTGTCTTTCACAATTAACTGTTGACAAACAACTTTTCCATTGGAAACATTCCAAATACAAGATCAAACTTGGTCTTTTTATGAGTGTTCTTAAAATTCCTCTTAGGTTCTTAGTCCACTACACCTTGGGCTTTCAATTACTTTGGGTGAGGTATTGAACATTCTCTACAAATTAACAGGTTGGTTGTTTGGGATTATTCTACAAAAAGGTTAACCTAATCTCCCACACAAATCTTTAATGAGTCCTTTCTTAATACTTTGATTGGTTTCTTGCTTGTGTGAAAAAGACCTTGAACCTTTAAGGAATCATATCATCCTTTGGTATCAGAGCCTAGGTTATCATCAAAGGTTTGACTAACTTTCTAGTTTTTTTTTTTTTTAAGTGCTAAGATCATACTTTTCTTTAAAAATCCTTATATATATGCTTTTCTGTTAAGTTCCCTTACATCTATCCTGGTATCTTCTTGTGTTCCTTTTCGTTTGTTGGAATTAAACCTAAAACAAAACTAGGGTTAAGTTCCATTTGTTGAGTTTGTTCATTTATCTCTACAATAAAAAAAAAAACAAAAAAAACCAAAAAAAGGGGAAAAAAAAGGGAAGAAGAGTTATTGTTCTTGAAAATTCAAAAAATAAAAAAAAAAAAAGGGAAAAAAAAAGAAGAGAAAGTGCCAAAGTTGAATGATATTGTGATATTTCTTGTTGAATCCTGCTGAAATTGATTAGGTTGAAGTTGAATTGAAGTCTATTGTGATTGAATTCCCAATTATCTATCAAATTTGAAATCAAGGGAATTGGGTTTATTGAATTCATTGACTAATTAGATCACATTTTCATTGCCCTCTGGGTGTTTGATGAAATGCTTCTTTGAAAATTTCTTTGGATTCTAAGTGTATGTTCACTTTCATAGAATTGATTCACCTTAATTCTTTGAAACTCTACTTTCATGGCTATTATTTGGGGATCATCAATTGATGAACTAATTGATTTGTGTGGATCATTTTGGTATTCTTGCCTAAGTGATTTGCAATTGCTCTTGTTAGTTGAGTAAGAACTTGAAAGAGGAATTAGAGTGGAAAAAGGCATTAGGGGTGAGATCAATAGACGGAGAAAAAGCCAATTGAAACAGTGATACAAGAGAGAAACTTGAGGACAAAATTCTCTGTTTTCTTGATTGTTCTTGAAGGCCCATTATGACACAAAGAGCTTCACCGTCTTCACAAGCATCAAATATGGGAGAAGACAATATCGTTCTATCAACCATCTTGGAGAGAATGGAGAACATGACGAGGGAATTCTCCACAAACATGGGAGAATTAAGGAGAGATGTTAACACTAGGATGGATCAATTTGAAGGGAGAATAGACACCTTGGAGACACCACCTCCAGTTCCTCCGATGAGAAACCAAATGCCTCAAAGCGAAAGAGGAAGAGGACATCACAAAAGATTCCAACCAAGAAGGAGGAACTACCAAAAGCAACATGAGGAAGAAGAAAGTGCAAATTAAGAAGAATTTAATGAGTTCTATGTTAATGATAGACCAAGGAAGCAAAGAAGAGAAGAAGAAGTTGACAGGAACTTGGGGAGCATCAAGCTAATGGTGCCATCCTTCTATGGTGTCTTTGCCTACTTGGATTGGGAAAGAAGAGTTGAATCAATCTTTGAGTGTCATTACTACTCCAAAGAGAAGAAGGTCAAACTTGCAATTGTTAGATTTTCAGATTATGCCATCATTTGGTGGGATCACCAAGTGATAGCTAGGTGAAGACAAGAAGCACCACCAATTAAGACTTGGGAAGAGATGAAGAGACACATGAGGAAGAGATTTGTGCCTAAATATTACCAAGAGACCTCCACCACAAGAGTCAAACTCTCATTCAAGGCTCTAAGAGTGTTGATGCTTATTACAAAGAAATGGAAGTTGCCATGATAAGGAGCAATCTAGTGGCTGAAGAAGAGGAGGCTACAATGGCAAGATTTCTCCATGGGTTGAACAAAGAGATAAGTGACATCCATGAGTGGCAACAATATGAGGATTTGGAAGAAATGGTGCAAAAGGTAATCAAGATTGAACGACAAATGAAGAACGGGAAGGCATCCTATGGGAAAACCCATGGAACATCAAATTATGGCCAATAATCTTCCAAGACCACCAACACTTGGCCTAAGAAGTAGCAAGGAGTGACCAAAGCTACCCCTAAGGAGGAGGTGTCGGAGCCAAAATTCGGAGAAGCTAAGGCCCCTTAAGGGGATAAAGAAAAAACTCAACTTTCACCTTTTAAAGCTAGGGAAGTTAAATGCTTTAAATGTCAAGGATTTGGCCACTTTGCTAATCAATGTCAAAAATAAGAGAATTATTCTTATAGATAAGGGGGTAGTTGAATCCGCTATTGAAGGGGAAGAAGAGGAGCGTGAGGTTGATATTGGTGATAGGAAGGAGGATGAGAAAAATGAGAATGAGGGTATTCTTGTAGGGAAATTAAATATGGTTATTAGGAGGGCACTTAGTACACAACAAACAAAGGGAGAAGATGAGGGACAAAGAGAGAATCTATTTCATTCTTGATGCTTGATTAAAGGGAATCTTTGTAGCCTAATTGTTGATAATGGGAGTTGTGTAAATGTTGCTAGCAAATATATGGTTGATAGATTAAAGCTTCCATATATAGACCACCCTAAACCATATAGATTACAATGGTTGAATGATAGTGGAGAGGTTAGAGTGGGGAAACAAGTGAGGATTCCATTTTCTATAGGGAAGTACAATGTTGAAGTGTTGTGTGATATAGTACCTATGCAAGCAACTCATTTGTTGCTAGGGAGGCCTTGGCAATATGATAAGAGAGTGACTTTTGAAGGGTAAAAAAACAAGTACACCCTAGAAGTTGATGGAAGGACAATCCACTCGAATTCTTTGAAACCTCATGAGGCTTACATAGACCAAAAGAGACTTTTGGAGAGGATGAAAGAATTTTATGAAGAAAAAGAGAGGAAAGAGAAGGAGAAAAGGAAAAAGAGAGGTCACAAGAAAGTGAAAAGAAAAGGAAAGAGGAAAAAGACAAGAGTGAAAAGAAAGTGAGTTTCTCAGCAAAACAAGAGAGGTGAGGAGTGCTTGTGATGGTCATAGACCTATGGCTCTATTGATATATAAGGAATCTTTATTTTCTAACACTCTTGACACTAATCCCTCCCTTCTGTGTGTTGTTTCC
This sequence comes from Parsonsia alboflavescens, assembly GCA_028571225.1. Lineage (NCBI taxonomy): Eukaryota > Viridiplantae > Streptophyta > Magnoliopsida > Gentianales > Apocynaceae > Parsonsia > Parsonsia alboflavescens. The sequence goes on from JAOXNR010000556.1 coordinate 4,360, forward strand.
CCTCTTTTGAAGGAATATGAGGAAGTCTTCCTGGAGGAGCTACCAAGAGACTAGCCACCAATACAGGAATTGAGCATCAAATCGAGCTTCAAGGAGCTACTAGTTAGATAGGTCTCTAAAACTTGAAATGTACTTGTGAAATAGGGATTTGAGTACGTCGTCGGGACTATTCAATGGGCTTATATAGCTTGGTAGGACTTAGGTATAGAATTTCTTTAAGTGACGAGCATCTTCTTATGTACTTTTACCCTATCATAAATTTGTCAAATCGCTTGTACCACTACCTTGGAGATTGCTTCAATCCATATAATGATTTTTTCAATTTGCATACCATATGTTCTTTTCCAGCAACTTTGAATCCATCTGGCTAAGTCATTTAGATTCCCTCATTCAAGTCTCCATGTAAAAATGCAGTTTTACATCCATTTGAACTAGTTTCAAATCCAATTGTAAAACCAAAGCTAACAAAATTATGATGGAGGAATGCTTTCCAACTAGAGAAAATAATTCATTATAATCAACTCCCTCTATCTAAGCGTAGCCTTTAGCCACCATACTTGCTTTGTAGCGGACATTTTTCTTGTCAGGAAATCCATCTTTCTTTGGATATACCCGTTTGCATCCATTTGCCTTCTTTCCCTTCAGAAGACTAGCTAGTTTCCATGTTTGATTCTTTTGAAGGGACTGCATTTCTTCACTCATGGCTATCCTCCCTTTTTCCAGTTCTGAACTTTGGACTGATTCATTATAAGTGGCAAGAACGTCATCAATTTCAACTGGTGATGCAGAGGCAACCATATTGACATAGCGAGTAGGTTGTCTAATGGTCCTCTTTCCCTTTCTTAGTGCAATTGATTCTTGTTGCTGTGGAGGTTCTCGGGTTTTAACCTTTTCTTTGCCTGACTCTTCTTCTACCATTGGAGAGTCATCATCAATTTCTTTATTCGTTTGGACAATTCTAGTAACTTTAAACTCCACTTGTTTGGGAGTACCATCTGTCTACTTCATATCTTCAGAAGTCACCTTGTTCAACATGGTAGATTCATCAAAGGTAACATCTCGATTGAAATTTACTTTCTTTGTCTCTAGACACCAAAGACAATAGCCTTTCACTCCAGAGGTGATCCCCGTAAAGATTGCCTTCTTTGCACTTGGATCTAGCTTTGACTCCTTAACATAGTAATATGTAGTGGAACCAAACACATGTAAGGAATCATAATCTTTAGTAGGTTTTCCAAACCATTTCACCAGTGGCGTTTTACCATCAATAGCAGTTGATGGTAAACGATTGATAAGATGACAAGCATAAACTATAGCCTCAACCCAAAATTCTTTGCCCAACGCAGCATTGGACAACATACACTGAACCTTCTCCAACAGTGTTCGGTTCATACGCTCTGCCACCCCATTCGGTTATGGTGTATTTCTGACGGTGAAATGTCTAACAATACCTTCATCTTCACGGATTTTTAAAAATGGATCATTTTTTAATCCTCCACCATTGTCTGTATGGAGACGTTTGACTTTTCTATCTGCTTGAGTCTCCACCATATTTTTCCATTTAAGGAAAATGCCTAGCACTTCATCCTTCGTTTTCATTGTATACACCCAAACTCTCAGGGAAAAATCATCAACAAAGGTGACATAATAGTGTTTTAGTCCCAGTGAAGCTATTTTTGAAGGCCCTTATACATCTGAATGAACATAATCCAGAATACCTTCAGTATTATGAATTGTGGTACCAAATTTCACCATTGTCTTCTTCCCTTTGATGCAATGCTCGCAAAAATTCAATTTACAAGCCCGTGCTTCTTTCAATAATCCTTGATCTATCAATAATTTCAAGGATTTTCACTAGCATGCCCCAACCCCATATGCCATAACCTGATTTCTTCTGACTCTTGAAAATGAGTAGAAGCTGTTACTACTGTTGTCCCAACAATTGTACTACCGAAAAAGTAATACACAATATTGCTTTCCCGAATTCCCTTCATTATCACAAGTGATTATCCCATCTTTCACCCTTAAATTGAGACCTTTTGATTCTAAGGTTCCCACAGAGATGAGATTTTTCATTAAATCCAGTACATAGCAAACACCTGTTAAGGTCTTGATTGATCCATCCTGATTCCTCAAGCGAATTGAATCAATCCCATGTGTGATAAGAGGGACATTATTTGCTGTGTAGACCCCTCCACCTTTTTGTTCTTGAAATTCAAAGAACCATTCTCGATTGGGCATCATACGGTGGCTACAAGCTAAATCTAGCAACCATGAACTAGAATTGCTAGTTGATGGTGTAGCGGCAATTGAGAGGTTTGAATTTGCATCATCACACTCAACTATATTTGAATCTGAGACAGCCTTTTTGTTTCAAGTTTGCATTTATTCTTTAGCTTAGGACAATCTTTCGTCCAGTGCCCTTTTTCTCGACAAAAGGCACATTCATCTTTGCTTGGTCTGGACTTTGACTTGGATCTCCCTTTCCTTCCTTTATTCTGACTCTACGAATGTTCTCTGACGAGAAGAGCTTCTTCTTCCACAGTTGTATTTTCTTGCTTTTCTTTCTTTTGCAATTCATAACTATACAAGGCAGCAAGTACTTCACTTAGAGACACAACAACCTTCCCATGAAGTAGAGTAGTTTCACGATACTCAAACTCATTAGAAAGTGATCCCACCAACATCAGAGCCAGATCTTCATCATTAAAAGTCTCGTCCATATTCTTCAAATCAGTTATTAGCCGATTAAAGCTAGTAATGTGATCATTCATAGTGGTACTAGGAACATAGTTAAAGCGAAACGATATCTTTTTCATATAGAGCTTGTTTTGATTGCTTTTCTTCAAAAATTTCCCCTCCAATGCCTTCCACAATTTTTCTTGCAGAAGTTTCTTTAGAAAATGAATACTTCTGCTCCCTAGAAAGATAATATCGAATTGTACCACATGCCAGTCTATTTATCGTCTTCCAATCTTTCTCCTCAACATCATATGGTTTCTCTTCTTCCATTGCAATGTTTAGACCTTGTTGAAAGAGAGCATCTAGAACCTCACTTTGCCACATGCCGAAATGGCCGGTGCCATCAAAAGTCTCCACCGTAAATTAGCATTTGTTATAGCAATTCTTCCCAAAATTGAAGATGAAGAAGCTATTGACGTCGATGTGGATGTTTTTGTGTTGTCTGCCATTTCTGCTACAAATTCGTTTTAATAGTTGTCAATGCAGAATGCCAATTAGCCCAAGAAAATTTTTTGTGATGTGGAAGATTAGTCTAAGCCTTTACCACAGAGCATACTAAAATAAACCTGGGGCTATAATGCCAATTGTTGTGGAATTCGGGTTAATTTAGACGAATAATAACAAATTCACCTTGTGAACTATTGCATAGGTGAATTTGTGAAAACAATTGTACTAAAAAAACCGTCCCAAAGTAGATTCCCAACAATAATTAACAACAACTATACCCGACAATAACTATTAAATAGACATAAAAGAGAATACCAAAATTTAATGAGATTCAACCAATTATGCCTACGTCCTTGGATATTACTAAAATAATATGTTTCACTGATTGAAGAAATATTACAAAGAGAGAGAAGAAATAATTGTCAAAATATAGGAGAGGACACAATTTTGGGATAATTCCAAAGGAAGGGGAAGGGGTCCTATTATAGCCAAACTCTTAACATTTTTCCAAACAAAAAACTGATGTGGGACTCTTTTTGCCAAAAAACAACACATTGAACCTCTGAGATATATCTGTTGGCCACTCAATGCGAAGTCAACTCAGAATTAACGTTGTTGCAAAGGACTTCTTCTCAAAAACTGAGAGTTTGCAAAAGAACAAAACGAGAGAAGAGAGAATTCATAGAAAGGAAAAGGAAAAGTGAGAGAAATATTCGCGACTGAATCTAGTAGTTCAGTAGGTCATAATCAGTTGCACTTGTTCGTGAGACGATCCAAAGAGAGTTGATCATTTATATGAGCTGACATTGGGGATCGCTGTCGGTGACCACAGACATTTTCTCACGTTGTTTGAATCAGTTATGCCAAAAGCCGAAATATAATTTCTCTAGGATTCCCTCCAACTGATGCCGGAGAAGGTCGGTCCGTTTTTCCATTTTGGCTTTCCTTAAGAATTTTCCCCCCAAAAAATCATGGCAGAAAAAAGGCTCACCGTTCCATAGCAACCGACGATTCTTTATGCCTACCCCCGGTCCATGAGAAGCTGAACTTGATGAACCTCAATTATCAATATATATATATTTTTTTTGTTTATCGATATCTGATTCAAATCCAAACCTTTAATCATAATTGAAATTAATTTGTTCTTTCCAATTAATCTCTCTATCATTATTAATAAGTCATTAGTCATTATTTGGTCACTATCCCAACAATCTCAGGGTCCTTATCAAACAAATATGTCAGCATTTTACAGCATCACCACATTAGGATGATTGCATCCTTTAGAGCAGCACATTAATCAAAAGTTTATTCACGACGAGAACAACTTTGTTGCGAAATTCTCAAGCTTAATATGAGGATGTCTATTCTCATCTTGGGGAGATCAAAGTCAAGCATAATATGAGGTTTATTGAAAATGACAGCGGTTTGATGGTCAGAACTCCTAATTAAACTTGATATTTTACTTCTTTCCTTTTTTGTATCAATTATGTCCCTTTCTCTAAATACGATTACATTTTTTCCGCGCTAAAATTTTGTTTCTTAAAATTGGATCTGCAGGTCTTGGACAATGCTTTCCTTTATCTTTGCCAATTGATAGGGGAATCAAGTCTGCATCACGTTGCACTTTTGAATTGACCAGGCAACGAGGAAACAATCAAAGCATATGTGCCGGTATGTTACGTGATTCATTAAGCAGATTCAATGAATTAATATTATATTATCTAAACTTTTCACTTGAATGGTTCGTTAATGTGAAAATTCAACCATGAATAGTAAACTCATATATTAAACTAACTTTTGATTAGTTAAACTTAACATGAGTATGAAACTTTACTCTAGACTGTTATACTGTTTCATGTTTGAACGTATATTGACTCAAGGTTCTTTTTCTGACGTGAATCAATATCTACAAAGGATGACTTCACAAACAATCTAAACGCTCGTTGAAGGATAAGTGAGTTCAATTAAGAATAAAAAAAGTCATAAAATGCTCTCAATTCTCAAATTATATTCAATAAATTGGTTAATAAAATAACTTATTATAACCCTATTTATAACTATTACAAAATATCAAATTGTAATAAACTATTAACAATAAAATATTATTAAAACACTCTAAAAAGATCTCCTAATTAAATAAAGAAATAAACTAATTAAGAAAACAAGAAATCAAGTCAAAATTGGCTTTGACCAAAGATCGGCAATTGACCGGTCCGCTTAAAGACTCAACCGGCACCAGTGAAGGAATCAACTGGCTCCAGTGAAATCACCCGTGAGAGAACCGGATGTTCTCTTGAAATTAAGTTTGACCAGTGTCAGTGGGATCTCTAGTCTGCGCACTGAGACTTCGCTGTTCCAACTTAAATTTTGCACCGATTGCATCGACTGCTAGATCAGTGGCCAAACCGGTTCTTTTTCGGTTCGCAAATTTCTGAGTCCGTTTGATCAAAATTCTTCCTCCAAGCTTTCCTTGATATCAAACAACATTGATCAACTTCATTCCCTTCCTTCGAATGTTTAGGAGTTTCTAAATGAAGTTCTTCTTTACGTTCTTGAACGAATCAAATTATTAATTACCTTAGCTCATTGAACCTCGAACGTGTAATTGAATCTTCATTTCTACCACTTCCTTTGACTCCATCATTCCAGTTCTCCTTAAAAAGATTCGTCCAAGAATCACCAAATCCTACATTGAAAAGAGAAATGTTACTAACATTGATTGAAAGAAAAAAATAATACTTACCACCAAGATCAATGTCTTGAAAGATTTGATAAGTGCTAATCTCAATTGAAGTTTCAATTTGAAAATTTCCCAACAAAGTCGTCATACCACAATGGTGGTGATGCTGGGCACGATTCTCAAGGGGATTGGTTCGAACTTGGATCGGGCTCAAATTTGATCGTGTGATGCGGAACGGGCCAACCGGCCTCCCAAGGCATTTTTCGGTCATCCGGAGTCGTCTTGATGGTATTTTGGACATTTTTCTGTTTTTAGTGGCATTATCATAATTTTTCTGTTTGTAGGGGCAAGTTCATAATTTTCTTTTTTTGAGATATTTTTGTAATTTCATTATTTTAATGTTCCGATTAGGTTTAGGTTTTGTTTAGGACTTTAAATATTTCATTTCTCATTGTTTTCGGCAGCTTTTGATTAATTGAAAATTTTGAACTTTGGTCGTTTTTCCGAAAACTTGTATGTTTTCACGGGTTTTTCAGCTTTTCTTCAGTTTAGTCATTCTTTTTGACATTGTTCTTGCATTAGGTGGCCATTCTTTGATTGAGAAGAACTTTTTTCATCTACAAGCATCTCATTAGAAAAAGCAATATATATATATATATATATATATAAGATTTTGCTAAGGCGCGCTCCAGAGCTCGCCTTAATGCGCACTCCAACCGTTACCGTAAC
>JAOXNR010000557.1:0-10955 GCA_028571225.1 Parsonsia alboflavescens
AAAATTAAAAGAATTTAAAAAATTATTATTTCAAAAAATGAAAATATAAATTACAAATAATGGGAAAAAAAATGTATCGGTGTTGAAAAGAAAGCAGTAGTTGAACGAAAATAATAATTTTAGAAGAAAAATAAAAATAAAAATAATCAGAAGAAAAAAAAAAATTCAAAATGTTACTTGTGGGAATCGAACCCTGGACTACTTCAACAAAAATCAAACATTCTACCACCGAGCCAAAATTACACATTGCAATATTTGAAGCCTATAATAGTAAAAAAACCATTGGTTAACCGACGGTTTTTTCTCATTCCTATAATCCAACCGAATCCAACCTAAGTATAATTCGGTTCGGTTTCAAACCGAACCATTAACCAAAAAATCCAACCCATCTCAAACCGTTTCACGTCGGGTCGAGTCGGTTCGATTTGGTTAACCGACCCGCTGCTCACCCCTAATGTAAACTTACTCGAAGTGAGTCAAATAAAATCTAAATCTAATTTTAAAAGGACAATATGTATGAAAGTCTACTTCAACCTCTAAACCCTAGATCTCTTATATTTTTTTATCCAATTCCTATAATAATGCTTTGGGGCTTATTTTTTTCACCTATCGTACCAAAATAAAAAATCGAAGCTGGTTGAGAACAAAATGCAGCATCCAGCTCTCAATCAGTACAACCCTAAAAACTTTAGCTCAGCTTCCAAAGCAAAGAATTCTAGAATTTCCAACCTAAGAAAGGCCCAAGAAAATCCAAATACACTCAAGGCTAAATAATAAAACCAGCACCCAAAGACCATCAGCCCAGAATCTTCGATAGCAACCAAAATCAAAATCAAAATCACAAAACCAAACATGCAACAGAGTATCAGAGAAAATTCCAGCGAAAATCACCTCCAAAAAACCAATAAAAACATAGAAATCAAAGGGAAGATCCATCGAAAGATTTCCTCTGTTTGCTCAATTCAACAGTGAACTCACCCTTCTCATCGGAAGAAGGGGGAGAAACGCTATGAGAGGGGAGAAAAAGGGTTGGCAGTGGAGTCATGAAAATTGACGTCATCATCCAAAGATGTGTCACGACTAGAGATATCAATTTGGACTTGGATTTATAGGATATATATGGATTAGATCGGATTAAACGTTAAATAAGCTTTATAAATAGGTTTTGGTGGGCTAAATCCACTAGAAAGAGAGCCGGTCCACTGAACCAAAGGAGCTTTTAATAATTTAAAAGAAAAAAAAAAAACTTTCCTTATATAAGAGATCGAGACCTTCTCGGCCTTTCTCCCAAATTCCTTAAAAAAACCCTAGATCCTCCTACCACTGGTCACCTCGTCTCCAGTCTTCAACATAGCGCCGCCACAACAGCCAAAGTTGTCGCCTTTGCAGTAACATCTACTTAGAACCGGCCAAGATTACTACTAAAACACTCTCTCCCACCAAGGTCCAAGAGGGACCTTATATCACCAGGCCCAAGTCATTTCATCTTCATTCAAATTCTTCGAAGAGCGTCAGGGTCTTTTGACAGTATTGGCAGCAGACGTCCCGAAAGAGAGCAGCTAAGTATGGTAGGTCTTTGAAAAAAAGTGCAGAAAGGAAGAGGAGGATTCTGTGGTTTGTGGAGGTAAAGAACGAATAAACTTGGAAGTGGCAAAAAAGGAAGCTGGTGGAAGTAGTAGCTTTGTCCATCCATGGTCCGGGGATGCAACAACCCTCTGAAGCAACGAGGGCAGCAATAAAGGGTAAGGATCACAAGAATTAGAGGAAATGGAAGCTTTTCCAGCCTTAGTCAATTTCTGGGTAAGTAAAGTTGTTTCTTTCTCCATCTAACAAGCTGGCCATTATTGGCTTCAGAGAATTCGCTAACCCACCGACGGTGTTTGATAGGAAAATTCTACCTGGATTTTTCATTTGCTTGACGGAGCTTCAATACTATTGGGATTTTCTATTTTTTTGTTTTCAAGTTTAAGATTGGAAACTGATTTTTCAGTGATGTGTCTTCAATTCTTCATTTCTGACTTGCAGAATTTTCGTAAGGAGCCATTCTTTTATGGCCATGATAATCATTGCTGAAGATTTGACATTTGTTGAAGATTTAGGAATTTTTTAGTATGATATGAATGTAATTTTGTTATATATAATTTTAATTTTTTTCAATAATTGTACACTATATATTTTATATTTACATTTTAAAAATATTAATTGATAAATTAAAATATTTTAAAATATATATGGATCTCATTGGCTTCATGGATTTGATTACACTTTAATATATGTGACCCATTTAAAATTAGGCCTAGGCCCCTATTCGGCCCACTTTGAGTGGGCTTACGTGGGCTAGCCCATATGATAGGCATAATCCTTTCATCACTTTTGGAGCATCAATGCTTGGAATTGCATATGGGACTTTGTTGACAAGTTGGGATCTAGAGAGAAAGGGATCTCGGCTTGGGTTTGAAGAAGTTCAGAAGAATTGAGAAGAAATGTGGAATGATGGACTGGTGATGTGATGCAATTGCTGTTCTCTCTGGCTAAAGTTGCGGTTGTGGCTCTAGGAAGAGGAGGGAGAGAATCACTCGAAGAGGTTTGAGGCCCATGTGTATGTGTGTGTGGGAGATAGATTTAGGATAAAATGTAATTTTTTAAAAAGGATTTTTTAGCTTAGTGGGCCAGTCCGAACCAACCCTGATGCAAAAACAATAACGAATAAATGGTTAAATAGAAGAAAAACTGGACATTTACGAAAACTATCAAGTTTTCTTTTCCACGACAAAAGTCAGAAATGATCACATATTTAAAAGCCAGCTTGTATCTGAAGACAAACACGAAATATATAACCTAAAACCTAACCTAATCCTAATCGGAATTAATTAAAAGAATCCTATTTGAAATTAATAAAAAGAATCCTAATCAAAATTAGTGAAAAGAATCCTAATTGAAATTAATAAAAAAGAAACCTAATCCGATTCGGGAATAACAAACAACAACATTATGAAAATACCCCCACAACATAAAAAAGACCAAAATTCTATTTTTCTATGGACAAAATACCTAAGTTAAGCGGTTTTAAGTTTAGGGTTATTTTGGATCAAAAGAACTCGGAATGGGCCCAAATTTGGCTTGCCAATTGGAAACGGCCCATTGGACAAAACGCATCCCTTCACCATGGACTGGGGCACATTCGAGCCATCCTAGATCGTTTTGAAGGACTTTTGGGTATGTTTTATCTTTAGGGTAATTTTGGGCCAGAAGAACTTGAAATGGGCCCAAATTTGGCTGGCCGATTGGAAACGGCCCATTGGACAAAACACATTGCTTCGCCATGGACTGGGGCACTTTTGTGCCATCCCGGATCGTTTTGAAGGACTTTTGGGCCTGTTTTAAATTTAGGGATATTTTGTTCCTTAAAAACTCGAAAAGGACCCAAATTTGGCTAGCCAATTGGAAACGGCCCAATGGACAAGACGCATCATTTCGCCATGGACTAGGGCACTTTTGGGCCATTCGGGATCGTTTTGAAGGACTTTTGGGCCTATTTTGTGTTTAGGGTTATTTTGGGCCAGAAGAACTCGGAATGGGTCCAAATTTGGTTGCCCGATTGGAAACGGCCCAATGGACAAGACGCATCATTTCGCCATGGACTGGGGCACGTTTGGGCCATCTGGGATCGTTTTGAAGGACTTTTGGGCCTCTGTTTTCTTTAGGGTTATTTTGGGCCAAAAGAACTTGGAATGGGTCTAAATTTGGCTGGACGATTGGAAAGGGCCCAATGGACAAAACGCATCGCTTGGCCAGGGACTGGGGCACTTTCGGGCCATCCCGGATCATTTTGAAAAACTTTTGGGTCTATTTTATGTTTAGGGTTATTTTGGGCTAGAAGAACTTGGAATAGGTCCAAATTTGGCTGGCCGATTGGAAACAGTCCAATGGACAAAACCCATCGCTTGGGCAAGGATTGGGAAACTTTCAGACCATCCCAGATCGTTTTGAAGGACTTTTGGACATATTTTATGTTTAGGGTTATTTAGGGCTAGAAGAACTTAGAATGCACCCATATTTGGTTGGCCAATTGGAAATGGCCCAATGGACAAAATGCATAGCTTCGCCAAGGATTAGGGCACTTTCAAGCCATCGTTGATTGTTTTGAAGGACATTTGGGCATGTTTTATGTTTAGGGTTATTTTGAGCCAGATGAACTTGAAATGGGCCCAAATTTGGCTAGCCGATTGGCAAAGGCCCAATGGACAAAACGTATCACTTCGCCACTGACTGGGGCGCTTTCAGGCCATCAATGATTGTTTTGAAGGAGTTTTGGGCCTGTTTTATGTTTAGGGTTATTTTTTGGCAGAAGAGCTCGGAATGGGGCTAAATTTGGCTAGCCGATTGGAAATGGCCCAATGGACAAAATGCATCCCTTCGCCATGGACTAGAGCACTTTCAGGCCATTCGAGATCGTTTTGATGGACTTTTGTGTATTATGTTTAGGGTTATTTTGGGCCAAAAGAACTCGGAGTGGGCCCAAATTTGGCTCGATGATTGAAAATGGCCCAATGGACAAAACGCATCGGTTCGCCAATGACTGAGGCACTTTCGAGCCATCCCGGGTCGTTTTGAAGCACTTTTGGGCCTGTTTTATGTTTAGGGTTATTTTGGCTAGAAGAACTTGGAATAAGATCAAATTTGGTTGGCCAATTGGAAACGGCCTAATGGACAAAACGCATCGCTTCACCATGGACTAGGGCATATTCGGGCCATCCTGGATCATTTTGAAGGACTTCAGGGTCTGTTTTATGTTTACGGTTGTTTTGGGACAGAATAAATCAGAATGGGCCCAAATTTGGCTGGCCGATTGAAACAGCCCAATGGACAAAAAGCATCGAATCGCCACTAATTGACGCACTTCGGGCCATCCGGGACCTTTTTGAAGGACTTTTGGGCCAGTTTTTTGTTCATGGTTATTTTGGGCCACAAGAAATCGGAACGGGCTCATGTTTGGTGGGCCGATTGGAAATGGCGCTTTGGACAAAACACATTGCTTTGCCAAGGACTGGGGCACTTTCCGGCCATCCCGGATTGTTTTGAAGGACTTTTGGGCCTGTTTTATATTTAGAGTTATTTTGGGCCAGAAGAACTCAGAATGGGCCTAAATTCTGGCCGATTGGAAATGGCGAATGGACAAAACGCATAGCTTTGCCATGGACTAGAGCACTTTCGGGCCATCTGGAATCGTTTTGAAGGACTTCTGGGCTAGAAGAACTTGGAATGGGCCCAAATTTGACTGGCCAATTGGAAACAATCCAATGGATAAAACTCTTCACTTCGCCGTGGACTGTGGCACTTTCTAGCCATCCGAGATCGTTTTGAAGGACTTCTAGACCTTTTTCATGTTTAGGGTTATCTTGGGCCAGAAGAACTTAGAATGGGCACAAATTGGGCTCGCCGATTGGAAATGACAAAATGGACAAAACGCATCGCTTCGCTAGGACCGGGCACTTTCGGGCCTTCCGGGATCGTTTCGAGGGACTTTTGGGCTTGTTTTATGTTTAGGATTATTTTGGACCAGAAGAACTTGGAATGGTCGCAAATTTGGTTGGCCGATTGGAAACTGCCCAATGAACAAAACGCATCCCTTCGATATGGATTGGATCACTTTCAAGGCCTTCCGAGATCGTTTTTAAGGACGCTTGGGCCTTTTTTATTTATAGGGTTATTTTGGGCCAGAAAAACTCGGAATGGGCCAAAATTTGGCTGGCCAATTGGACACGGCCCAATGGACAAAACGTATCACTCTACCATGGGTTAGGGCACTTTCGAGCCATCGGAGATTTTTTTGAAGGACTTTTCTCCTTGTTTTATGTTTAGGGTAATTTTGCGCCAAAAGAACTCAGAATGGTTCCAAATTTGGCTCATTGATTGGAAAAGGCCCAATGGACAAAATGCATCGCTTCACCATGGACCGGGGCTCTTTCGACCCATCCCGGATCGTTTTGAAGGACTTTCAGACCTGTTTTATGTTTACAGATATTTTGGGCTAGAATAACTCGGAATAGGCCCAAATTTGGTTGGCCGATTGGAAACGGCCCAATGGACAAAACGCATCACTTCGTCATGGACTGGGAGCTTTCAAGCCATTAGGGATCTTTTTGAAGGACTTTTGGGCATGTTTTATGTTTAGGGTTATTTTGGGGTAAAAAAGCACGGAATGGGCCCAAAATTGGCTAGTCAATTGGAAATGGCCCAATGGACAAAACGCATCGCTTTGCCAAGAACTAGGGCACTTTCGGGCCATCTGGATCATTTTGAAGGACTGTTGGGCCTGTTTTAAGTTTAGGGTTATTTTAGGCCTTAAGAACTCGAAATGGGCTAAAATTTGGTTGGTCGATTGGAAACGGCCCGATGGACAAGACTCATCACTTACCCATGGACTTGGGCACTTTCGGGCCATCTGGGATCATTTGAAAGACTTTTGGGCCTTTTTTTTTTTTTTAGGGTTATTTTGGGCCAGAAGAACTCGGAATGGGTCCAAATTTGGTGGGTCGATTGGAAATGGCCGATTGGACAGAACGCATAGCTTCGCCAAGGACTAGGGCACTTTTGGGCCATTTTGGATCGTTTTGAAGGACTCTTGGGTCTGTTTTATATTTAGGGTGGTTTTGGGCCAAAAGAACTTGGAATGGGCCTAAATTTGGCTAACCAATTTGAAACAGCTGAATGGACAAAACCCATTGCTTCGCCAAGGACTGGGGCACTTTTGTGTCATCCCGGATCTTTTTGAAGTACCTTTGAGCCTGGTTTATGTTTAGGATTATTTTGGGCTAGGAGATCTCGGAATAGGCCCAAATTTTGCTGATCGATACCCAATGGATAAAACGCATCGCTTCTCCATGGACTGTGGCACTTTCGGGCCATCTAGGATCGTTTTGAAAGACTTTTGGACCTATATTTGGGGCCAGAAGAACTCAGAATGGGCTAAAATTTGGCTAGCCGATTGGAAACAGCCCAATGGACAAAAAGCATCACTTTGCCATGGATTGGAGCACTTTTGGGCCATCTGGAATCGTTTTGAAGGAGATTTTGGCCTATTTTATGTTTAGGGTTATTTTGGGGCAGAAGAATTGGGAATAGGCCCAAATTTGGCTCTCCTATTGGAAAAGGCACAATGGACAAAACGTATTGGTTTGCCATGGACTGGGGCCCTTTTAGGCCATCCGAGATCATTTTGAAGGACTTTTGGCCTATTTTATGTTTATGGTTATTTTGGGGCAGAAGAGTTCGAAATGGGCTCAAATTTGGCTAGCGGATTGGAAACGGCCCAATGGACAAAACACATCGCTTCGCCATGGACTGGAACACTTTTGGCCATCTGAGATCATTTTGAAGAACTTTTGGGCCCGTATTATGTTTCCAGTTATTCTGGGACAGAAGAAGTCCGAGTGGGTCCAATTTAGCTCAATGATTGGAAACGGCCCAATGGACAAAACACATCGCTTCGCTAAGGAGTGGGGAGTTTTTTTTGCCATCCCGGATCGTTTTGAAGGACTTTTGGGCTTGTTTTATGTCTAGGGTTATTTTGGCTAGAAGAACTTAGAATAAGCCCAAGTTTGGTTGGCCGATTGGAAACGGTGCAATGGAAAAAGGGCATCGCTTTACCTTAGAATGGGGCACTTTCGGGCCATCCGGGATCGTTTTGATGGACTTTCGGGCATGTTTTATTGTTAGGGTTATTTAGGGCCAAAAGAACTTCGAATGTGCCCAAATTTGGCTGGCCCATTGGAAATGGCCCAAAGAACAAAATGCTTTGCTTTGCCATGGACTGCGGCACTTTCCGGTCATCTCGGATCGTTTTGAAGGACTTTTGGGTGTGTTTTATGTTTAGGGTTATTTTATGCCGAAAGAAGTCGGAATGGGTCCAAGTTTGGCTCGCCGATGGGAAATGGCCCAATGGACAAAACACATTGCTTCGTCATGGAGTATTGCACTTTCGGTCCATCTGGGATGGTTTTGAAGGACTTTTGGGCCAGAAGAACTAGGAATCGGCCCAAATTTGGTTGGCCGATTGGAATCGGCCCAATGGGCAAAACTTATTGCTTCGCTATGGATTGGGGCACTTTTGAGCCTTCCCGGATCGTTTTGAAGGACTTCAGGGTTTGTTTTATGTTTAGGGTTATTTTTTGACCAGAAAAACTCGGAAAGGGCCAAAATTTTGGTTGGCCGCTATAAAACGACCCAATGGACAAAACGCATCGCATCTCCTTGGACTGGGGGGACTTTCGGGCCATCCCGGATCGTTTTGAATGACTTTTGGGCCAATTTTATGTTTAGGGTTATTTTGGGCCAATAGAAGCCATAATGGACCAAATCGACAAATCACATTACTTTGCCATGGAATGGAGCACTTTCGGGCCATCTGAGATCGTTTTGAAGGACTTTTGGGCCTTTTTTATGTTTAGGGTTATTTTGGGCCAAAAGAAGTCGAAATGGGCCAAAATTTGGCTGGCCTATTGGAAATGGCCCAATGGACAAAACGCTTCACTTCGCCAGGGACTGAGGCACTTTTGGGCCATCCAGGATTGTTTTGAAGGACGTTCGGGCCTGTTTTTTGTTCAGGGTTTTTTTGGGAAAGATCAACTCAAAATGGGACAAAATTGGCTAGCCTATTGGAAACTGCCCAATGGACAAAATGCATTGCTCCGCCTTGGACTGGGGCACTTTCTGGCAATCCAGGATTGTTTTGAAGAAGTTTTGGACTTGTCTTATAGTTAGGGTTATTTTTGGACAAAAGAACTCAAAATGATCCCAAATTTGGTTGGCCGATTGAAAACTACCCAAAGAACAAAACGCATCGCATCGCCATAGACTGGGCCACTTTCGGGCCATCCGAGATTGTTTTGATGGACCTTTGGGCATGTTTTTTGTTCAGGGTTATTTAAGGCCAGAAGAACTCGGAATGGGCCCAAATTTGGGTGGCCGATTTGAAATGGCCCAATGGACAAAATACATTGCTTCGACATGGATTGCGACACTTTTGGGCCATCCCGGATCGTTTTGAGGCATTTTTGGGTGTGTTTTATGTTTAGGGTTATTTTGGGCCGAAAGAAGTTAGAATGGGTCCAAGTTTCATTGGCCGACGGGAAATTGCCCAATGGACCAAAAGCATCGCCTCGTCATGGAGTAGGGCACTTTTGGTCCATCCAGGATCATTTTCAAGGACTTTTGTGCCTAATTTTTTTAGGGCTATTTAGAGCCAACACAACTCGAAATGGGCCCAAATTTGGCTGGCCGATTGGAGACGATCCTATGGACAAAAGGCATATCATCTCCGTGGACAGGGGCACATTCGGGCCATCTGGGATCGTTTTGAAGGGCTTTTGGGCATGTTTTATGTTTAGGGTTATTTTGGGCCAGAAGAACTCGGAATGAGCCCAAATTTGGTTGGCCGATTGGAAATGGCCCAGTGGACAAAACACATTGCTTTGCTATAGATTAGGGAACGTTCGGGTTTTCCTGGATCGTTTAGAAGGACTTTTGGGCCTGTTTTATGTTTAGGGATATTTTTGACTAGAAGAACTCGGAATGGGCCAAAATTCGGCTGGCCAATTGAAAACAACCCAATGGACAAAATACATCGCATCACCATGGACTAGGGCACTTCTGGCCATCCCGGATCGTTTTAAAGAACTTTTGGTCCAGTTTTATGTTTAGGGTTATTTTGGGCTTGAAGAAGTCAGAATGGGCCCAAATTTGGCTGGCCAATTGGAAATGGCCCGATGGACAAAACCATCTCTTCGTCATGGATTGGGGCACTTTCGGGCCATCCCGGATCATTTTGAAGGATTTTTGGGTGTGTTTAATGTTTAGGGTTATTTTGGGCCGAAAGAAGTCGGAATGGGTCCAAGTTTCGCTGGCCGATGGGAAATGGCCCAATGGACCAAAAGCATCACTTTGTCATGGAGTAGGGCACTTTCAGTCCATCTAGGATCATTTTGAAGGACTTTTGGGCCTGATTTTTGTTTAGTGTAATTTAGAGCCAACAGAACTCGAATTAGTCCCAAATTTGGCTGGCCGATTGGATACGGTCCTATGGACAAAACGCATATCTTCCCCATGGACAGGGGCACTTTCGGGCCATCCGAGATCGTTTTGAAGGACTTTTGGACATGTTTTATGTTTAGGGTTATTTTGGGCTAGAAGAACTAGGAATGGGCCCAAATTTGGTTAGCCGATTGGAAACGGCCTAATGGAAAAAATGCATCGCTTTCCTATGGATTGGTTCACGTTTGGGCCTTCCTGGATGTTTTGAAGGACTTTTGGGCTTGTTTTATGTTTAGGGATATTTTTGACTAGAAGAACTAGGAATGGGCCAACATTTGGCTGGCCAATTGAAAACCACCCAATGGACAAAACGCTTCACATTGCCATGGACTGCAGCATTTCGGGCCATCCGGGATTGTTTTGAGGGACTATTGGGCACGTTTTATGTTCAGGGTTATTTAGGGCCAGAAGAACACAAAATGGGCCCAAATTTGGCTAGCCGATTGGGAACGGCCCAATGGACAAATTGCTTTGCTTCGACATGGACTGCGGCACTTTCGGGCCTTCCCGAATTGTTTTGAAGGATTTTTGGATGTGTTTTATGTTTAGGGTTGTTTTAGGCCAATAGAAGTCGGAATGGGACTAGGTTTGGCTGGGCATTGGGAAATGGCGCAATGGACAAAACGCAACGCTTCGTCATGGAGTATGGCACTTTCGGTCCATCCAGGATCATTTTGAAGGACTTTGGGCCTAATTTTTGTTTTGGGTTATTTAGAGCTAAAAGAACTCGAATTAGGCCCAAATTTGGCTGGCCGATTTGACACGATCGTGTGGATAAAATGCATATTGATGTGATTCACTTGAATTATGGCTGGAATTTCAACATCCATCTATCCAAACCTAAGGTCACTCATAATCTGAAA
>JAOXNR010000558.1:0-10954 GCA_028571225.1 Parsonsia alboflavescens
GAATGGTTCTACAGTTTGGAGTTTACTTATTAACCAAACAAAAAATTCTTTCAAGTTTTAACCAATTCGGTTTTGAGGCTTCTAACTTCTTCTTAACAATAAAGATGATGAAGATTATTCTATTTTTAACTTTTCCCTATTGTAATAATATTTGATAACTTTTTAATATTTTTAGAGTATCTTAAATCTTGATACATAAATTTTAAATGTTTCATGAGTACAGTTATTGATTTGCAAAATGATTAGGATGTTAATAAGATGGTTCTTTCTAAGAAGAGTAATTTAGAAATGAAAATTGGCATAGTGGTATACAATGAAGCAGATTCTTATGATCTTTACAATGATTATGCTCTATCAAAAGGTTTTAGCATTCATCAGGATCAAATAAGATATAAACATGGCACCAAAGAAGTTCGAGAACGTACTTTTGTGTGTAGTAAAGAAGGATTTCGTGAAATGCTAATCTTTATGAAGTGAAGAAGGCAAAACGACTATGTACAAGAATATTTTTAAGGTAGAAAATGGGTTGTGGGTTATTAATCGTTTCTTTGATGATAATCATGCTTTTGCTCTACCAAATCAAAGACAATTATTGTGGTCAGGAAGGAAAATGACTCATAATAACAAAGTTATGATTGACTCCATAATTGATGCTAGTATTAGACAAACCAAAAATTATTCATATATGACGAAAGAGTTGGGTGGAGTAAAAAATGTTGGTTATCTTATAGAAGATGTTTCTAATTATGTACAAAGTCGACAAGCAAGATTGATTGACGCTAGAGATGCTCAAAGTCTTATATATTCTTTTAAACATAAATAAGCAAAAAAATTCAATTTTTTTTTATAGTATGCAATTGGATGACCAGATTAGGTTAACAAACATTTTTTGGAGAGATGGAACCTCGAAATTTGACTTTGAGTTCTTTGGGGATGTTTTGGTATTTGATACTACATATCGTACCAAGAAGTATAACATGATTTGTGCACCTTTTGTTGGTGTTAATCACCATTGGAAAAATACGTTGTTTGGTTGTGCAATGATTTCAGAAGAAAGGATCACTTCATGTGTTAGGGTGCTTGAATCCTTTCTTCAAGCAGTGGGAAACAAGCATCCAGAAATAATTTTTACTGATCAAGATCATGCAATACCAAGTGCAATAAAGAAGGTATTCCCTAACACATACCATCGTTTGCATGAATGGCATATATTCAAGAATGCTGCTCAAAATATTAAAAATCTTTATGGCAAACATAATTTTTGAAAAAGTTTTTATCATTATTTGAATGGATGTAACATTGAGATGGAGTTTGAAGAAACATGGAACTCTATAATTGAAAAATATTATGCTTAAGAAAACCAATGGCTTAAGATACTCTATGATCTTCGATCAAAGTGGTGTCCTACTTTCAATAATGAGTTTTTCTCAGCAAATATGAAGTCCACACAAGGAAGTGAGAGTACAGATAATGTTTTCACCAAATGACATGCAAGACATTGACTCTCATTGAATTGTTTCAACATTTAGAAAAGAATTTGGAAAGAATGCTTGAGATTGAAAGGGCTAATGATTTTCGTGGTGCTTAGGGGAAACCATTAATATAAATACCTAGTGAAATTTTGAAACAGGCAACTAATATTTACACTTATAAGATGTTCAATGTGTTTCAAAATGAATTCAAAGAAGGTGTAGCAGAGAAAATTGTAAAGTACAAGAATAATGGGCTTGTTGATTGCTTTAAACTAAATAAAGAAGGTTCGCAAAGGTATCATACTGTTTTATTTGATTCTTGTAGTAGCACAATTTCTTGCAGAATGTTGTGTTCTCATGCATTGAGGGTGTTAAATACCAAAGGTAATGTCAATAAGATTCCTTCACAATATATTCGAAAGAGGTGGACAAAAAATGCAAAGGATGGGAGAATTGTTGATAAATCAAATGAGACATTGGATAAGGCTTCAAGTTTTTCAGCTACAATTAGTTTTAGTAGGCAAATGAGGAAGGCGAGTTACATCATGAATATAGCCACATTTGATCAGGAGACTGTTGCTGATGAACTTATGGATGAGTTGATTGGGAATATCAGAAACTATAAAGCAAGTTTGAATATTATAAGTAAAGATGACAATACTTTGCAGTGCAATAGAAGCAAGAACCCATGCAATGGTGATTTCTCAATAATGAATCCTTCTTGTATCTAAGTGAAAGGAGAAACAAATTCTAGACCAAAAAGTAATCCTTAAAAGAGCATGAAAAGAAGAAAAGCATCTTGCACACGACAACCGAAAGTTAGAGAATCTAGTATGTATATTTTAATTTATACAATGTTAGTGTTTTTGGTAGGTTACTAATTTTATCTATTATGTTTTCTCTATTTTAATTTGCAGGTCAAGGCAATCTTGAAACAAGAAAATACATAACTCTTGCAACTGTGGTATCTCAAGAACAATTAGATGTTAGCAAGGTAACTTCAGTCTTGGTCAAGTAGTAGCAATAAGATACTTTTTTAGTAGTTATGTGCACTAAAATAACTTCTTTCATGTAGGATATCTATCTTGGTCAGATAACAAGAGACGTTAATGATAGCCTTAGCTTCTTTAATGAGGTTTTCATTTTCTATGACTTAGATTCAGGCTTGCGCAATATTATGTAAGGAATATTTACTAACTTAGTTTGTTTTCTAATTTTTTTGGGTTTTTTTTTTAGGATTTGACTTGGAGCATTGGTGATTCTAAAACTCCACACCCAAATTTTCTTCAAATCAATGATGATGCATTTCAAATTCCCAAAGACCATGTAGGGAGAAATTATTTTCTAAAAATGATTTATTACGATACTTAATAGCTTAATTGCTACATTATTTATTTAATTTTATTTCAATTCACTTTGTTTTTTATATTCTAGGATATCTTTCCATTTGGATAGTCTTGTATTCTTTTATGCTATGTATCTCTGCAAGATTTAGAAAGCATGATTGGCAAATGTAAAAGTTGAATATTTTGTTATTTTCGAGAAAATGAATGTATCAAAGTGGGATAGAATGCTTGTTATTTCATTGAGATAGTGTTGGTCATCTTAAGCTTTCAACTTTCATGAGGTTTGATTATTGAATGTGTGTAGTGAATGTACAGCTATAAATTAGTTTGTTAGGCAAGAGCTTACTTCATTTTTAAATTGGTGGGAATATTGATGAATCTTTAGTGTTCTTGCCTCTTTTGAATATTGGTCATGGATGATGCAACAGTGATATTCTGAAATTTTTAGAAATAGTTTTTTTTTATCTAAGTCTTTTTACATTTAATAAATTTAAGTGATCCTTTTTTTCCTACCTTTGAATAGGTTATTCAAGGAATATCTGAAAAGAGCAACTACACATCGTCACTATTTTTTGATGAGGTGCAGTCAATTCTTAACCTTTTATTTTTGTTTTAGTTTCTTCATTATCTCCAAATATATATTTTGACTACAATTATATAGAAAGAATATGGACACGTCTTTATTTCTTTCTTTCTTTCTCTCACTTTATGGTTTAAATAAATTCACTCTCTCTCTTCATATTGCTTATTTTAATAATCTTAATATGAAATTGTAGGCAAACTCTTCACAGTATGTTGCAAAATCAAGATATGAGATGAAATGAATGGATGCTACCACTACATGAAGACTAATCTCATTTTTTTTTTGTGATTATGCTATTTGCAGCTTTAGTTTGAATTTTTTACATTGAACCAATTTTATATGGTTGAAAGTAATGTAAGATACTGTATTCTTCATAGCTGGCATTACATTGTGTTCTTCCCGTTTAGATCTTGTGAAGATCTTGACATTGTTATTTTTAGTTTCATTTGGTTGACAGCAATACGTGCAAATTAGTTCAACTAGCTTGCAAGACATTTGTATTTTCAATTCCTGTAATGATTTATTTGAGTAAAGCCGTGCATGATTTTTTATTTAAACCCAAGTATGTTATTAAGTTTTATATAAATATATATATATATATATATATATGTATATATATACACATGTACATATACATATATATTTAAAGTAGTGTACGAAGGTTTAGTAAAGAACATCATTTAATTTGGTCAAAAGATTCAATAAATTCAATTGTAATCATTCAGAACAATTCAGCAAAAACTGCAATTTCCTGGTTCAAAGAGAGGGTGTTTTATTTCTTTTCTTGATCAATGTATACATGATTTATCTAAGAGTTAAAAGCTATTTACAAAATACCTAAACAGATTCTATCAAAACGTAAGCCAAAAATAAAAATCGGTGTTGGTATTTCAATCTCAAAAAAGATGCAGGTTTCTTTCCACAATGTTCATCCGGTTTTGGAGGTGAATCATTGGTTAAATGTGTCTAAGAAGATTCAACTGGGGAGAAGCTATAGGCATTTGACTTCTACTCTTCACCTGGTAGGCTGCCCTTCTAGATTAGTTTTTGCAGTCTTCTTCACTTTACTACTATTGCTGCTGCTACAAAACTGCTCTAAGATGATGTAGCTTTATAACCTTTGTTCCAAGACTGCGCTGAATGTTCTTGACTCTTGTCTCTTCTAAGTGAATAAGGGTCTACTCTAGCTTTGAGCTGCAATGATGCCTATAGCTTCCCAGTAGTTGCCGACTTTGTTTGGACTAAAAATCCCTCATCATTTATGAAGAAATTAACTGATCAAATCTAACAGGAAAAATAAGATTAAAAAATGAACAGTGAATTTGCAGGTGTTTCTTGATAGCCTAGATATTTTCTTATGAGCCTATTTAAATTGCAATTTTCTGTAATTCAACAAGTTTTGTGTCATCTCTCAGCAAGCAGGTGAATAAGGAGGGAGAGAAGAGCCTGCTCAACTTCTTAACAGTTCAGAGAGGTATGCTTCATTTGCTAAATGTTTCTAGAAGATATAAAATGTTTGTACATCCTAGCTTCAATAGATCAGTGCACAAGGAAGCGAACAGAGAAAGGTAAAGAAGTTGACCAAGTTATCTAATGCCACAGATTAATGCTTGGATTCCAAGTTTAATTTCATTTTCTTTCGCAGCAATTATAAGTTGCTACGGATGAGTAAAGGAGAGGTTAGAACTCTTCTAAGAAGAGTTTATCAATTAGATTAGGCATAGCTTACCTGAATTTGAATTATCTATACAAACTGTAATATTAAAAACCATACAACGAATATAATGTTAGGTCCGCACTTATTAGCTCCTTCTATTGGGACATTATTGTTTTGTTGTTGACAGGTGGCATTTAAAAAAAAAACCACTTCTAACTTTTGGTTTGGATGTAAATAAATGAATTAAGCCCATAAAAGGTGAATTTATTGTGGCAAAAAATTAACAATGAAACTTCACAAATCGAAATAACAAGAAATATTAATTCCATAATATAATAAATATAATATTGAATTTTTCAGTAGCTCCTAATGGTTTTTTAGTTATGTGGCTTGTCCAAATGGTATCGGTGGCTTGCCAAATGGTTATCTTATACACCAGAATGGAATGCTGGAGAAATCAAATGGTTCTCCAACTGCGTCAGATGTTGTTCCAGTGACTCTAAATGGATCTCCAGTACCTAACGTCGGTTCTGTAGACTCCGATGGAGTTGAAACTGCTGAAGAAGATGTCAAAAGTGATGGTGAAATTGCAAGCAAAGGGAATCCTGATGAGGGCTTAACTGTGAACTTGAAGGTTAACAAGTCATCTCTTGTGAAAACACAGGTTCAGAAAATTCTTGCTAATGAATCTGAAGTAGATGATAATAATTCACCTACCCGGATAGAAGAAAAGCTTGCGGATTCAGGACCACCAATTACAAAGACTGGTGGTGTTACAAGGAAAGCTGCAGATGTACTGTTGTTGAAGAAAATAAAACCACGTGCTGGGGAGATTACAGTGACAGTGAAGCTGAGATAGCTTAGGTCAGAGGTTGAGGATCCATTGATTTTTGATAGAACTGATAGGCTCCGTAAGCATTTGAACGTGTAAAAAGAAAGACAAAAAGCAATGAGTGAGGAATGGAAACGGCCAGGAGACATGCAGTAAAGCTTCTTTCTAGGTTACTGAACCACTATATAATTACAGAAGAACCAAGAATGAGTTAATTAAGAGGCACTTTGGGTCAATGAATTGCATTCAGAATGACTCATACCGCAAACCTGCTTAGAGATTTTCTCAGAGGATAGTCATTTGTGTTCAACTCAGTTCCAACTAAGTTCTTTTCATCTGTGAACTAAAATTTTATGTGGTTCACAACAAACAAATCAAAAGGTCATACTATTATGCTTCTGCATGGATTCTCAACTCTAATAGAAAGGCTCTACTAGGACATAAAATCCGTTTATGCCATGGCTCTTGTTCTTGTAATATTTTTCATTGTAGCATTGATTCTATTTATTTGAATTTAATAAATACAACATTGAATATTTTAATTAACAATGGAACTTCACAATTGAATTAACAACAAATATTAATATCATAATAATGATATAACAATAAATAAATATTGGGGGATTATTTTAAAAAAGGGTTAATGGGCATCCGCTGTTGCAGCGGGGCTATGCACCTAGTATTTGATTAAAAGCTTAAGAAATACTACTACACAAACTACTTGGAAGAATTAGAGGTGTTACTGATGTGAATCATAATAAAAGATACAATAAATATGTGATTAGCTACCAGCCTGTCTTGGATGTGCAACAATCCAAACATGACAACAACGATGCCGAGCCTACCGTTTGACCTTTGTTAGCATTTGACTAACGTACTCAGTTTCAGTCCTGTTACTTGATTAATCAGTGCACAGATCTAGCCATAACACATATGGAGAAGTTAAGAATTCCATTAGGAATCCTTTAGGTTCCATTTGCATTTAATCTTGAATATTCACTATAATAAAACCAAGAGATAGAGTAGTTTCTTAAATTTCAAAAAGAATCCACTGAGCTTCATAATAATCAAGGGTATGAGAGTCCAAATTCTATTGTTATCATTGAGGTTCCAAATCTGCCAATTCATATACAGCTTCCTTTTCATCATCATCCCAGAAAACTTTTCAGATACAGAACTTAAATTTCCAAATGAGCGTCAATCAAACCAGGAAAAAAAGAAACACTGAAAGAAGTGTGAAGATTGCATATAAGGATAGGTCACTTTAAAAATGGAGACGAGGTCCAGAGAAGTATGCTTGTGTTTTCATGGCTCTACATGAAGGAAATGAAGCAAGGCAAGGCAAGGTGCGAATCCCTGTGAAGAGTAGCCAGGAGGAAGAGTAGAATAGGGGAAAGGACAGAGGGAGGGGGAATAGCTTTTGCACAAGAAAAAAAAATTAAGAATTTGATGTGGATAAGAATAGAAGAATTGACCTTTCAATCGGAACTAGAAAGCATAACATTCCATGTATAAGAAACACCAAATGCGAAGTAATAAGATTAAGGTTTAAGAACTCAAAGATCATGAGTCACAAACTGAAGAATAAAGTTTAGAATACTCCTCCCCAAAATAGCTCTAATCTTTTTGTAAGTAATACATTGTTCGCGCATCATTCAATAGCATTGTTTCCATTGAAAAGTTGCAGTCACTAATGTCTTTATATGCTGCCTTAAGACAATGGTAAGCTCTCAGCTGTAAACAAATGTTCAGTACTGATATATCCTATAGAAGACTGAAAAGGTGCAAGCAAATCACTTACTGATTGGCAAGCGCAGATGATCATGCTCGTTGTATGGATCTATAATAAGACCAATTACACCATGCCTAAGAAAAGCTGCTTTTGTAAGACTAAGAACCCAATCAATACTTGGGAGGAAATCTTTCTCACATCTGTTCCATAAGACTAAAGAATTTTGCTTGCAGATATAGGCTCACTATCCCCACTTGAAGTCACCGTATCAGATAAAATGTATCACTTAGCCACTGCTTTCTTTCTTCCAACTCCTCCACAGTCATCCGCTCAAAGGTGTTTCCATACCTACCCATGAAAGAAACCATTAGTAAAAAATAAAAAGAATTTTCAAAGCTTACCATGCAAAGAAAGAATAAGACAAATTCCACATCTTATAAGAATATAAATAAGTGACAAAGAATAATAAAATTCCTGGTAACATCTAAAGGGATATAGAAGAACAATGAATTTGTGATATTCTGCATTCACGCATATATATGATTTACGTTGGTAATGTTTTTAGATTTAATACAATTTAGACTGGATAAATTTAATTCATCTCTTTTGTTAGTTTAATTTCATTCAACTAAAATTTCCCAATTCTTAAATAGAATTATTCCTAGGATCACAAGTCTCTTGTGAGATTTGACCCCTTGATCAAGTGTAGGAATAACATATGCAATTGGAAGAAAAGTTCTTGGATATCTGTTAACACTGTCCATAATGCTCATATCCTAGGAAACCAAGCATTTTAAATACATAAAGAAGTAACAAATATATCTTTTAACCATTTCATCAAACACCTTATAAGCAAAACTCATATTCCTAACTTCCTATACAAATCAATTAATTATAATCACAACAAACAACCCTCAATAACAATATCAAGTATGTCAATTGCATCATCAAATACAATCTATTGACAAATAAAAAATTCACATTATCTTCCATGATTTGTCCTCTTCCCCTTCTTCCTTACACTTTATATTAATGTTATAGACAATACTACTCAGTACCATTGGCCATTGAAAGAATGCCCGACCTGAAGCACAAGAGTTTCTTACCAGATGGCAATGAGATAATACGCACAGACCAATCCATGGTTTATCATAAAGTTCAACATAACAAACCGATTGAATTTTTAAAGAAAATTCCAGAAACTTGCCTCTCTTTTTTTCCTTACAAGGCTGCATAATCAAATTTCACCTCCAAAATTCTAAGCAAAACAAATAAATTATAGTTAAAACAAAACAAAAAGAATAATTTTTCCAAAGTTTCTAAAGTATCGAAGGTTGATATTTTAGAAACAAACATAACCCATTTTATTCCAACTCAACAAGCAATTTATGCTTAAAATTTTAAGATTCAATCTTACCTTTGTCTTCCATAATTGAAATATGTCTTGCTACCTGTAGCCAACAAAACGTTCTGAAACACAATGTTAGGAATAGCTTGCTCGAGCTCCGTGATTCCATCTCCTATAATAACAAAACGCAATAACTTTAAAGTTACTACCCCCAAAACGCATTTGAGAGGATTCATCCTCATGTTGTGCTTTTTAAGTATCTTGAAGACCCTTCGTAGACCTGCGAGGTGATCCTCTTTAGATCATGCAGTGAGCCGGCCTATAGGAACTAAGATAAGTCAGAGTAGATAATCAAGACGGCTAGCCATTTCTTCAGATGGGTAATTCAACTCATTGTGCTCTAGTGGCCAAAAATTAACCACCCTTGGACTTTTTTTTCGAGCTTATTCTCCTTATGCTCCACTTCTAGAAGAAAAAGATGAATTTGTTGTTTTGGGAAGAATCATTGCACCCAAAGTAATTTTCGGTTGATACTCACTACAATTTTGTAGCATCATTTTTTTTTTTTTTCCTTTTAAGATTTGGATTGATCTTTGCAATCTGGGAGAAAGTTTCCGTCTGAAACGCTAGTACCAAAATATTAGGAATTGGATTTCAGAAAGAGAGGGTACTAAGATTTTCTAACGGTGTTAGTGGCATGGATTTTTTAACTCCTTGAGTCTGGCATGGAAAAGCTTGATATGTGTAATAATTTTTTTTGGGCTTCTGCACCACCAAATCATTAGGGTGATGTGGTGCAGTAGCTGCAATGAAAAATTTCTCCCTCAATAAGATACCAAAATTCTTGAAAAAAGAATCAGGAAAGCCATCATTATCGGTAGAACTATCTTTATCTAAAGAGAAGGCTGCTTGCTTAATTTCAATAGATGAAGGCAACATTGATAAGGCTAGATTATCAGCAGAGGACAAAAGATCTAGTATGTCATTTGTGAAGCTCCTTGGGTTTGGTATACGTCCAGGATCTACCGATAATGAAGAGGAAAAAAACCTTACCGCCTCATTTTCAATATCTGATTGATCTGTCAGCCATTCATCATCCAAATTTTTAATTTCACTGATCTGCATTTTGGAATTTTGAGTGTACCAAAATTTAGAAAAGTAAGTTGTATTTGCTTCTCCATCTATAAGCCATTTGATTCTTTCCTTTTGCCTCCAAACAATAAACTCATTCCATTTTTGATATGCTAGACTAGCTTGGGCCCGATGGAAGACCTCCCTGTTCTCTGTTGAAGGATCATCTCTATACACATTCTCTTTTTGATCACATTCCAATTGAGCTATCTAAATATTAGTTTGAACATTCCTAAAGACATTCGTATTCCAAGCCCACAAACATCAATTAAGCCGAGACAATTTGGACACCAAAATCTCCAGACCATTACCCTCGACCAAAATATTCCAAGAAGCTTCAACAACCTCCTTGAATTGAGAATGACCATGCCACGTAGATTGATAACGAAACACTCTTGCTAAAGGAGAAATGCCATTCTTAATTGAAATAAGAATGGGCAAATGATCAGAAGAAATCCTTGAAAGATACTCCACATGAGTAGAGGAAAGAGTGCTCAGCCAATTTGCATTCACTAAAGGCCTATCCAACCATTTCCGTACAGGCAGAAAATTTTAACGGTACCAAGTAAAGGATAATCCCAGCAACGAAAAATCTACCAGACCACATTCATCAATACATGTTGGGGGTAGGTTGTTTTCTAAAGAGAGAGTGGTACAGAGAGGTTTGCTTGAAGCATTACAACTAGGGTATCGAATGTGGAATACCCGTCACTGCTGTCCCCAGCTGATCCTATAGGCAGTTGCCCAGGGTTATATTTATAAATAAGTTTTTACCTAATTACTTATTACAAATCTTCACTTATTGTTAATTATATTAGAACATATATTTGGGCTTTATTACAATTAAACCCAA
>JAOXNR010000559.1:0-10953 GCA_028571225.1 Parsonsia alboflavescens
GTTTGAAAAAATTCCACCGATTTTTTAAAAAACAGGTTTTTTCCCTTGAACCGGACCGGTCAACTGGCCGGTTCCCGATTTGACCAGTTGGACCGGCCGGTCCGGTCCGGTCCACAAAACATTGGTTTTGGATGAGTTCGAGTACAAGCTCAAACTTTCGTTATCTTTTACGAATTCAACTCAAATTTGAATTTTCTTGACTTGTTTGAATTCAAATCTAAATATTGAAAAATATAAATGAGTTGAAATCGAATATGATAGATTCAACTTGTTTACAACTATAAGTGAAAGAAAAACTTATGGTAGAGTATAATTTTGATTAATGTACTATAAGATATTTTAACCAAGTCAATTTATAATTTTATTTATTAATTACCCTCGTTAATTCAAGTTAAAAGATTTAATATTGGTAAAAAGGATTGAAATGAGTATGAATATTAATTTATATGTATTGACTCAACCTGTCAAAGTAGTTGTGGATAAATTCTTAGTTATTTTTCCGCTCACTTCATATTTCATATCCCTTTTATAGTTTCAAATTTAAAATTAGGATAGAAAGTGTTAGAAACGGCTTAACTAACCATGTGGTCATGGAAATTGTCATTTTTTTTTTCCAATTTTTCCATTAAACTATAAAATCAGTAAATTTAATCATTATATTTTGAGTTTCTAAACAACTTAGCATTATACATTGCATTTTTAAAAAATTAAGCCATTTTATGGTGGTTTGATTAAAAGTCACAAATATAATTAATTTTCAGTGATAATGTCACATGACTTTCCATATCATTAAAATTTTTCATATTAATTGCGAGAATCTTCGTTAATTTATTCTTTATATTTTTTTCTATTAAACATAATTTAAACTTCAAGAAGTAAAATTTTATATTCAATTTAGTCGATAAGGAAAATTTTAATGACATATCAAGCCACATGATATTATTAATGAAGATTAATTATATTTGTGATTGTTATTCTATCAAACAACCATAGAGTAGTTAAAATGTCTTAAAATGCAAAGTATAATGGTTAAATTGAACGACTTTATGGTTTAGTGATCAAATTGAAAAAAAGTGACAATTTTGATAGCCATATTATTAGTTAAGCCTGTCAAAAACCTTAGAACTTTTTTAAATCTTGATTTTTGCCCTCTATTTTTTTTTTCTACCTAGATTTGACCTTTTAACTATCAAAATGTGGCCTTTAAGTCTATTTTAGCCATTATGTAATGACAAAGGGGAGTCATATGATAGTCTCATGACTTTTTTGGGGGTGTTTAGGTCTACGAATGTGAGAAAATTTTACTCGAATGAATCTCAAATATGAAAATAGTTTTCATATCTTTTGGAGAAAGAAGTAGTCATCTTAGGGACAATCAGTGCCAAGAATCTTAAGATTTCAAATTTCTTACTGCAATTCAAAAATGAGTTGCTATATTCGAAGGTTTGCTACTAAAATTTAATCGATCTAAAATTTTCGTTCACATACCTATCTATGACCATACATTGCTTCTTTCTCCTCAAATCTAATTCTTTACATGTAAATCTCCAATCAATATTCTAATCCATGCCAATTTCCACTAGTTTTGATGATGACACCACCAACTCCAAATTTGCATCCCACACCACCAACTCTAGAGTTAGCCCTCAAAACTCTAATCTCTCCGCTTCACCCTCCCCTTACTACCTCGATTCCAATTCATAAACGCACCTAAATTGTTGCTATCCCTAGCCAAGATCTTAAATTAATGACACATTCTTAAATCCCTAAATTTTTATTGTATCATTTAAAATCCTTAACCATTTTTCTATTGGAAAATTAGGACTCTGATCTTTTTACCATGGGCGACAAAGTCCATCTTGTTTGAAAAATAAATTTTCAAGAGAGATGACACACTGAACATTCCTTTTAGTCAAATAAGCTAGGGCATAGACACCATTTCATTGTTCATTTCCCTTCTTTAAAATCAAAAAAAGAAGAAGAAGAAGAAATGATTTAAGAAGTGGCAGAGATTTAAATACTTTTGAAATCTTTAGAAATCCGTAAATTTTTGCATCACACAATAACAATGGATTTGGGGCTTCTGCTATTTCCTAGGGAATTTTTTTTATTTTCATTCAATTGTTTTTTATAAAAAGGGAAAGGAACAGTGAAATGACTTCCGTACTCCTCGTTTATTTGATCAAAATGAATGTCCTGCATATCATTTCACCTGAAAATTTGTTTTTCAAGTAAGAAGGACTTTGCTGGTCACCTATAAAAAGATTAGGTACCTAACTTTCCAACCAAAAAATGGTTAAGGATTTTAAGTGATACAATAAAAATTTAGGGATTTAATTAGCTTAAATAAAAAATATAGGGGATTTAAAAAGATAAAAAAAGAAAGAAAACTTACATGGTAAAAATATAAAAGATTAGGGATTAAAATAGAGAATTATTCTACGATTTAATGATTAAAATCGATGAAAATGCCACTTTCAATAACTTTTGATATTTGAAAGATCAAATTCAACAATAATAATAATAAAAAAACTAGATGACAAAAATCAAAATTTGAAAAATTCAAGGGCTCAATCACTTTTTATTATCCTTAAAAAACTACCACGTTCTATTAAGTATTTTTACTATTTTTATTTATTTATTGTATTTTTGCATCCACTTAAAATGAAAAACTAGAAGGAATATCATCTCAATCATATTAACTAATTTAGGTGACTTTTGTTAATTTGTGTTAAAAGAGAAATGAATATTATTTCAAAGAATAGAATATATTCCCTCTGTCACTGAATATAAGTTTATAGTCATTGTTCCGTAAAAATTAAGGAATTTTTTATCTTCTTAAAATGCCGTTTAAGCATTTTTTAAAAACTTTGAATATCATTTCAGGAGTATATTATTAAAATAATAATACAGAAAAATACTCAAAAGAATTTAATTAATTGATAATAATAATTTATAATTGATGATAAAAAAAGTAAATTAAAATGATTTATATTTAGTGAGGGTGGGAATATGCTGTTAATATTAAGTTTACAAATTAACGGAATAATTTATTGTACTTCAAAGGAGCAAAATTCTGTTTTATGAACTAAAAAGTCTTATTTTAAGCATTCTCGAAAACCCATGCCAAGTTAACGTGGCATCGGGATGTCAAGGAGGGACACGGAAGGCAAGACAAATATTTGTTTTTTGAATTTAAAAAATTTAAATTTTAGAAAAAGAAGGCGGCACAAGTCCCAAATATTCAATTTAAATTTGTTCATTATATACTTCAAATAAAGTGAGTATGAGAATAAAGTATAATACTTGTAATGTTAAAAAATATTTTAATATTAACCTTATTTTTCAATATTTAATGGACAAGTCCATTCTGATGAGGTTTAAACTTTTATGAATTGTTTGCTCTAATGCCTGGGCATTTAATTAAGAAGAAAATTTTAAATTTTGTTAGATTAATGATAAATAGTAATATTTGATATTAAAAAATTTCGAATTTGAAATATGTTAAAAATAAATGAGGTATTACTGTTAATCTTGGAGAGGAGAGATATAGGAAAGATTAGGAAATGAATGAGTATAAAAAAGAAAAAAAAAAGGGAGATCATTTTAATAACATACAAAACTTCTCATTGATGCTTCCAACCTTAATAAACTATGAATTTTGTAGTTGATTACAGTTGAACTACAAACAAATCACTCACACCTCAAAAACTCCTTGTCATTAGAGAGAGAAAATCCAAAGCTTCCATTTTGACTTGGCATTTACGCTGTGGATTCAACAACTGCTTATCTCATTTATTTTTAGTATTTAATCCGAATTCTTTGGCATGTCATCCTTAATCAAGACTCAAACATGAAATAAAATCTTTCAAAATCATAGTACTATTTGTCATCAAAATATCAAAATGCATGGACCCCGGATTATCAAAGAAATGAAGCAATTTCACAAGGAGCTGCTTCCAATTATTACGTTACCCAAAAATCCGCAAAAATTTGGAAATGAAATAATCGATTGGGAAGAAGACAGAGAAGAAATTCCAGATGAAAAAAAGTTGGGAGTTTTGGTGGTAGGGTTCAATGTCAAGGGGCTCACACACTCCATTCCTGCTGTGGCCATGTGTACTTTTTCATTACAACCGGCTTATAGGAAAGACGACGTTTGTCGCCGAGTTCTCTTTTCTTCTCCTTCTTTCTCTTTCTTTGTCATTTCCCGGGGCGCCAAACCCCACATCTATTCCATGCTTCAAACTCTTTCAACCACTCTGCCTGCTTGATTTTCTATGATTTTAACGAAATAGTATTTTTTTTTTGTTTGTCGTGGAGGTTTTTATGAGTAGAGAGATTAAAGCTTGTTGAAAATTTAAAATCCTGATAATGGGTTCAAGAAAGAATTGTGTTAGTATTAGTTATGATTATTCATTCAAGATTTTGCTGATTGGCGATTCGGGCGTAGGCAAGAGCAGCCTTCTCCTCAGTTTCATTTCCCAGCAGGCTTTTCAAGATCTCCCCCCCACCATTGGTACTTCCGCTTAACTCTCCAAAAAAACTTGTATACCACACACATATGGGCATGATTTGCTGTTGTAGTTCTGTGTTTACCGGCCTTTGTCTGTGGAGGCTTCTGTGGGAGTGGGTTCTTGGATTCGATGCTCGACTGTCATAGCCTGTATTTCTTACACGATTATATTTTAAAGATTTCATATTTTTGTCTTTTGCTTGCTAGCTTCTTAAAATGGTTCATTTTAGTCACCAGTGAAATAAAAAAGATGACATGAATTGAATATCTTGGTAAACTTGTTGATTCAAATTCATTTTGTGACTTGGGGTGGGTTAGCAAGTCTTTTTTGTTATGTTATTTTCGTCCACCTTTAGTTGCCTTGTATTGTTTTCCACTTATCTGCCCTTCTCAAGAGTTCTTTTGTTGGAGGCCCATCAACATCTTTGGAAGAAGCTTTAGAGCTTCCCTGGATTCTAGGCTTCTGTAGTTGTCAAGATTTCAACTAAATTTTTCGTGTTATTCTTTTTCCTTGATATGATGATTACTGGTATTATTATTTCTATATGGGCTTAAGAGACAAGTTTTATATCTTCATGTCACAATTCGCATGCCTGCTGCTGACCATATTAAACTATGATAACACTTTTGGTTCCTTTAGTACTAGCATATCTTCAAACTCTGTGTGTGTGTGTCTGTTTTCTCTTCAATTCCTCCTCTGGGAACTACTATTAATGAATTTAATGTATGTTGATCCTGGTAACATGTTGCCATCTCCAGGTGTGGATTTCAAGTTAAAGATGCTGACAGTTGGCGGAAAAAGACTGAAGCTGACAATATGGGATACAGGTTATGATATGATTTTAAAGTAGAATTAGATTCAAGTTCTATTGGAAACTTATACTCAAGGAGAGATCTTAGTAGTCTTTATTGAATTGGATTTAATCTGCAAAACAAGTTAGACTTTCCTCATCAGCAACAAAACTATGGACTGTGAGAGAGAATTGTATGTGAACCTAAAGAGATTATGTATTCTGGTTGTGTGCTTTTTGCAAGTACCATTTCTAGTATAATATTCTCATGCCTCTTCTCAATTTATAATGTGGACATATTCTTCAAATTTTATTACAAGGTTCAAAAAGGTTTTCATTTATTTATTGCCTGAAATCATGTTTTAAAAAGATAATTGTCCTGTCTTTATTGCAGCTGGACAAGAGAGGTATGGAACATTAACAAGCTCCTACTATAGAGGGGCACATGGAATTGTTCTTGGTAAGTTATTATAATGAAAAAATCTCTTACTCGATCTTATAATTTAAAGGTGATCAAGAGTCCTTGAAATTTGTGGAGAGTGTGTGAACTTGGATCATTAGAACATGTATCTAGGCATGGTTACTAAATATTTAATTTTTCTTCTAATAGTTTAAGTCTGCTGGAATTTGAATATGCTTATTGCAACCAAGCGAGATCAATAGGATTATATACACAGCAAAATATTATCATATGTTCTTTTCTTTCTTTTTGTCTATCATTGCCGTTTGAGATATCCAAATAGGAGCATTGAGATTTGATTTATATTGAATGATTTTGATGCAAAGAATGATGTGAAGGGTGCTAAGTTATGCTTCACTCTCTTGATAATTTATGGTTGCGGCTATGCGGCTCTATCGGTGTTGCTTTCAAATTAATGATGATTTTTAATCTTTTTGTGACTTTTTTTTTCCCCAACAAGTGTGACTTAATTACCTCTTTTTTTTTTTTTTCAATTCTAGTTTATGATGTAACAAGGCGAGAAACTTTCACAAACTTATCAGAGATATGGGCGAAGGAAGTAGAGGTTTACTCCACGAATCCTGAATGCATCAGGATATTAGTTGGAAACAAAGTTGATAGGGTGAGTCTGTGGATTTATCCTTTATTTGCATAGTTGGATACTAAAAAATGTGTGTAGGCAGAAGAACTCTATGATAGACATAATAATAATAATATGTGATTCATTTGTAGGCATCTTTTGTTCACAGAGGATATGGTTTCTCAGTTTACTGATGATTGCCCATTTCAGGATTGTGAAAGGGCTGTAAGTATCGAAGAAGGCATGGCTCTAGCAAAGGAGCATAAGTGTTTATTCTTTGAATGCAGTGCAAAGACTAGAGCAAATGTGCAACAGCTCTTTAAAGAACTTATAGTGAAGGTATTGTTCTTTCATTCTAGGCAAGGGAAAAGGTGTGCCGGATTGGACTGGAAATATGAATTCTTGTTCTTGATCAGCAGCATATCACAGCTTTGTTTCTTTTTTGACTTGCAGATATTAGAGGTACCTAGTCTGATGGAAAAAGGATCCACAGCTGGGAAGAAGCAAATTTTAGAAAAGAAGCAAGGGAAACAGGCTAGTAACTGTTGCTCATAGAGATCATCATATGAGAGGCTGAGAAAAACAATCGATGTGGTTTTAAGACTATACTGCATTTGCGAATAGCCATGGCAATGGCGACACTATCCCTGTCCAAATACTGGATGGGAAGACAGAGACAGAGCCTTAAGAATGCGACTGAAATCTATATCTGATTATACTTGAACAACAGAGTTCAGTTACAGATGTCATAGGTTTTTTTTTAATTCTTTGATTTTGTAGAATAGATGTTTTTGAGTAGCTTTAGATTTGGGTGTACTTGGAAACGAACGAAACAGATATTGTAGATATGGAAATTCAGTTGTACATATGAAAGTTGTGATAGGTAGAGATATCCAACGCCCCTGATTATGATATTTCTCGAATCATCAAAATTTGGAAAATAAAATCTTTTTAATTTAATGAAAAATGATCTATTGTTTATTTCTCGAACAAAGGTTTTTTGTAAAATGGTTAATTTAATATTGTAATTTTATATATATATATATATATAAAATTTTTAAATATTTTATAATTTTTTTTTATCTTTTAAGATCTCATAATTTTTTATTAGTGACTAATGAAGTCTTAAAATTTTTTATCGGTAATCAATTAGGTCAAAAAATGATATAAAGTTATGGATCTTAAAAGATACATATATAAAAAAATATGTATCATCTGCATGATCAAAATAAAAAAATTATGAGACCTTAAAAGATTAAAAAAAAAAAAAATGAACTCGTATGGTTAAAATGAAAAAATTATGGGATTAAATTTATCATTTTACCAAGGTTTTTTTTTAAAAAAATCAATTTGGTATTCAAAGAATTTACGAGTGATGAAATGGTACCCATTGTTAAAATTCTAATCTTAAGTTGTTAACTCATAGTTTTTTCGTCAATTTTTTGACAAACATTCTCAAAGTATAAACTTTTATTTTTTATCTTCTTCTCTTAAAGTTTTTTTCATGAAATCAAACCAATTTGTTGTTTCGTTTTCAAGAATTAATACCATTGAAAGTTTTTTTTCCGCTTTCTATCGGTTTTGCTAAGGCGCACTCCAACCGTTACTGTAACGGAATTCTTGCTCCGCTTGGTTGGCTGCATGAGTACTATAGCAGGAATTCCGTTACGGTAATGGTTGGAGCACGCATTAAGAACGCGCCTTAGCAAATCCGATATATATATTACTTATTTGATAAATTTCTACATTAAAATCTTAAATGGTTAAGATATAGAATGTTGGTGTTTTTTATCTTAATTAATTAATATTTTTTTTCACTTTGAAATAATGAAAAAAAAAACCCTTTGTATATCTTGGGATATATATATATGAGTTATTGTACGATTCAATCCTAAAACTTTAACTTTTTTGAAGCTTTGATAATTAGAGTTTTTTTTTATCTTTATCAGACCTAAATAATTTACGGTTGGATATTTTGATTCTTTTGATCAGATTCTTAAAAAAAAATATCAGATTTTGAAGTCAACGATGAGTTGACTAAAATGAAAAAGGCATTACCATCAATATACTGTTCCTTTCTTTCACCCCTTGTTAGTTACCCGACCTTTTGTTATACAGTAGGCAGGAGGGAATATATGCAAGGTTTATTTTGTGGATTCTCTCTTCTTTCAACTGTATGCACATAAAAGCTATAAAAGATGTAGAGTAGAAATAGTTTTCAGCATGTATTTTGAACAGTTGTTGGTGTTGTTGACTACTCGGTTCTAGTGTTTCTGGTAAATGGGGTTGGAGTGGGAGGAGTGCCAACATTGATGGACTTATACTATTGCATCAGTCATGTTTGTTTCCCGTGATTTTTTCTCTTTTCCTTTTATATTTGCAGTTCATGTAAAGAGAATTGTGGGGGTTGAATAGTTTGTTTCCATTGATTATTTTCTCGATCTCATAGATGAAAATTTGTTCAAAAAGCAGCTGCAACTAATTTTAGTCAAACTTGATGGAGTTGGGTTTGGGAGGAAGATTTTGAAGTTAGATTTTCTCAAGAGATGTTCTCTTTTCCATTTAAGCACCACTTTTGTTTATTAAATTAGATTGGGTGTATTTGACCGTTAGTGATCTCTATTGCCTTGTGGGATTTTAAATCTTGATTTTCTTCTGGTGGTTCACAGACTTTTGTTTGTTTGTTATCCCTTCAAACAATATTCTTGAAAAGAGGGATTCCTTGAAGAGTTATTATTTAAGAGGATAAATAACAACAGGTGAAAGAAAGGAACAGTATATTGACGGTAATGCCCTTGCCATTTTGGCCAGCACATGTTTGACTTCAAAATTCAATGATGTTTTTGAAGAATTCGGTTAAAAGGACCAAAATATCCAATCTTAAATTATTTAGGGATGATAAAGGTCAAAAAAAGAGAAAAAAAACTTTAATCACTAAAACTTTTAAAATGTTAAAGTTTGAGAAGTGAATTGTACAATAACTCATATATTAAAAAATATATTAATCTCTCAAGAACAATTTTCTATATTATCCAGAGGGAGTTTTCAACGATATTGACACTGAATTAATTATTCAAAAAGTTCCATAATAAGAAGTCACATTAACAACTATAGTAATTTCTTTTATTTGAAGTGATGAGTGGATATAAAAATATAGTAATTTTTTATACTTTTATTTTCATGTATATTAAAATAATATCATTTATAACTTTTAATTTTTTTTTGTTTAAAACATGTATTATTAAATACGTGCTCCTCTTAACATTCGAAGCATTGGCCTGCCACTAATTATGAACAATCCTATTGATTTAAAACATGATATTAAACATACTACTCCCTCTGTTCCATGAAGATAGTCCAGGTTTTCTTTTTCTTTTGTTTCAAAATATAATCCAATTTCTTTTTTGATGGAAGGTAGTTATGACTTAAAAGACTAAATTATATTCATTAATTTCCTCTTGCTATCTATTAGCTTCAATTCTAATATACTCCATTAACCGTTCTTAGAATTTATTAACATTGTCAATAAATTGAACGCAAGGTATAAAAGTAAAATTACCATTAAAAATGTTTAGATTAACCACATTAACTATTTTTCTTAATCTATACAAAACAGAACTTGGACTATTTGCATACCTTGGCGTGTTCGTTTCCTCTATTTGCATCATTCTTCAACCTTTCAAATCAATTTTTTTTCACCTAAATTTCAATTAAAAAGCTCAGAATCTTGATTATTGGGAGAAAATTAATATGTCTGCAATTAATATAAATAGAAACTCTTTGTACAAGTTCAAGGATATTGTTTTTTTTTTATTTAAAAAAACTTATTTCTCCTTTAACTCTCCCTATACCTCTATCTCCCAAGGATCAATAATGATTCTTCACTTACTCTTGTCGTATATCGAACTGGAGACCTCTCTTGATCCCAAATGTCACCGTTTTAATGTTTGATGGAAATTGAAGGATAAAGAGAAAATTGAAGGAAAAAAACATGGGTATTAAGAGTAACTTTGACTAAAAAAAAAAAGGTATAACTTTGACTTAAACGTCATGCATCAAAAATGTCATTTTCCTTTTTTCTTTATTTACCTTTTGCAAAATAAACGAAATTATCCTTTGATTTAATGGCTTGGCATTAGAATTTTGATAGTGGATATCATTTCGATCGCAGTAAATTGTTTAGGTATCAAATTGATAAAAAAAAAAGACTTTTTTTGAGAAATAAACAATGGGTTAAACTTTAGATAGGAAAATGATAATTTACCCTAAATTAATTTTTGTTTGTTTGTATTCTATCAATTAAGTAGAAAAGATAGATGGTTCTATAAATATATTATATACATTAAAAATACATAACTCAAAAGAATGACCGTTAAATTTGATCTTTAAAAATTTAATTGGAGCACTCTATAGCATTACCTATATATATATATATATATATACACGGATTTGCTAAGGCGGGCTCCAACTATTACCGTAACGGAATTCTTGCTATAGTGCTCATGCAGCCAATCAAGCGGAGCAAGAATTCCATTACGGTACCGGTTGGAGCGCGCCTTAGCAAATTCGTATAAATATATATATATATATTTATATATATATATAT
>JAOXNR010000560.1:0-10952 GCA_028571225.1 Parsonsia alboflavescens
TTAGTAAAACTTTAGGGTTTATCAATGCTTGGCTAGGGTAATTGATTTGTGTTGAAGAAATCCAAACTAATAGATCACATTGGAAGACAATCATGGTCATTAGTCACTAGCTTAAATCTCTTGTTGAAGTCTTGGGCAAAATTTCAGATTATGAGAGACCTTGGGTCTGGATAGATGGATGTTGAAATTTCAGCCATAGTTCAAGTGATTCATATCATCCACAACGCCCATATCTTACTGTGAAGTTGCTACAGGATCCTCCTTGTCCCAAGGAAAAGGTCTAGCTACCTCTGGGTGGTAGGGTATGTCTTCAAGTCCACATTCAATTCCCTGAGCTTGTCAATCACCTCCACATAGAGCCCATAGAGCCAAGGGCGAAGCATGGCCTCCATGTAGTCTCAGAAGGCAGGTGTTTCCTTGAGCTTGTCCAGGGACGGGTCACCCTCTTCGTCATAAAGGGATTTGAAATTCCTCAGCTTGGCCTCGAGCTCCAGGATGCGCTCTTTTTGCTGGTTACCAAGCTCGAGCTGCTGTTAGTTCTTCTAGTTAGCCTCCCTCAAGGTTGAAGACATGGCTTGGCTATCAACTCTGGCCCCGTCAAGCTCCTTCTTGCATTCTCAACAGTGGCCATCAGCTCAGTGACGTCCTTGGCCAGTTGGGCCTTCTCATCTTGGAGCTGTGGAGAACTCGTGATCCTTCTTATCTTTCTCTTCCAGCCTTCTTCGCTGCTTGCCAAAAAAGACATGATTCTGCAACTAGAGAAAAAGGAGGTCAGTATTAAAGATAAATTGAAACAGATCAGCTACCAAAATAAATAAATAAAAATATTGAGAAGACTTACCGCAGTATGGAAGGAGATAGTAAAGGTGGCAAACTTCCTGTCAGTGAGTTGCCGGGATATTTCCCGATCAACCGGTAGCGCACAACATCAAGAATGATTGGGAGTGTGGCCATTGGAGAATTAGTCTATGGACTCCATTGCAAGATCAGGGACCCACCTTGTTGTAACTTTAGTAGCATGAGTGGGCAAGGCAGCATCCCTCAACCTCTTTAACGTATTGGCGACCTCCTCAATTGCACAGCCATGGAACTTCAGCCTTGACCTTGTGGTCACTAGAGCCTTCCTATTCCCAGAGAAGTCTTCTCGATGGATTGAGAGGATGGGGAGGAGGAGGAAATTGTGATTCTGTAAAGGAGCGGCTTTGGCCCCCCTTTTTTGAGTTGTCCGGATCCTATCGGCCATAGCCACCTATTTTCATCTAGCTTGGGCAATGGGAATTCTGTCTGGAGGTGTAGTAGGGGCAGTTGTAGAAGAGGCAAAATCCAAGAGTTAGTCCACTGGCAGGAGCTTGGGGAGTAGTGGACTTCAAAATCCAGGAGGTGGTCTTCATTGCTGTCAAGATAAGAGAAAAGAAGCTGTTAGTACAAAAAGGGAGTTAGGATTAAAAAAAAAAAAAAGACCAGAAAAGCTCCTTATCGGAGAGGGAAATTTCCATAGCTCTCATAGTTGAGGGGAGGTTGCGCTCTACTAGACTCCCTAGTCCAGCGAGACGAAGAAAGGTGACGGGTCAAGTTGATAAAGTACACCCGACCATGACATTCTCAGAATTGGCTAAGTTAATCAAGATGGCTCTGTGTTTTAGCTGCTTACTGGTTAAATTAGGGAACTCATTGAAGAAGGATTGGTTTAGATTCCAATTCAGATAAGGCTTGGACAGGACTAGATTGCTTGGAAGTCTGGCGAAGAAGAAAAGATTTTTCCGATCCCCCACGAGGGACTAGAAAGGACCAACCAACTTATAGCTAGGGTTAAACTGGTGGTACCCCTTGGAGGTGCTCTTTGGGGCTGAGGAGATGCTTATCCTAAAGAAGCTCCTAAAGAGCTCTAAAGAAACTAGAACTCGAAAGAGATGGCAAGTCACTATGAAAGAAAAAACTGCCCGAATGGGATTAGGGACATGT
The DNA here is from genome assembly GCA_028571225.1 of Parsonsia alboflavescens. Lineage (NCBI taxonomy): Eukaryota > Viridiplantae > Streptophyta > Magnoliopsida > Gentianales > Apocynaceae > Parsonsia > Parsonsia alboflavescens. Next base: position 1,963 of record JAOXNR010000560.1, read on the forward strand.
TTTGAAATGGGAAAGTCCTAGAAGTAAGCGAGGTCTAGGAACAAGGGGTGCAAGAAAGGTAGAAGAATACCCATTCTAAGGCTGAAGACGTAAAGGACTATGTGTCCAGCATGCCAACTATAAGGATGCTCGCCTTCTACAGTACTGTCAATGTTACCTTTTTCTAACCTTCTCTCCCCACTGATTTCAAAAATATTAATGGAGTCCAACGAAGAAGACATGGAGAAGGCTTCTACCTCAGAGAGCCTATAGACATTGCTCTTAACTGGAGGAGCTATTACAAAAAAGCCATTCTCCAAATCAACTGGAGAAAGAGGAGGTGCTACCGCTCTAGAGCAGAGAGAAGGGGTGTTAGACACATAAGACATAGTCGGGGAAGCAGAAGACATCTCTGATTTAGGAAAGAATAAAAGTTTTTTTTTTAAAAAAAAAAGTAGCGGGAAAAAGAAAAACTCGCTTTTTGGGGATTTCTTCTAGGGTTAAGGAGTTTTTGTTCTGGGCACTAGTTTGCTTGCTTGACAAAGAAAAAGAAGGTAGCTCAAGGAAAAAAAGAACAGAGGATGTTCCAAAAAGCTTGTGAGCAGAGAGTTCGCAAAGCTAAGAGGAGAGTTTAGGTAAGTCCTAAAATCTTCAAAAGGCTCCTAATTTATATGAGATAAAGAGTCCCTTAGGTTGCTAAAAAGGATTCGGTATACTTGGAATCAAGGTAAATGCTCAAAACTGATGAGGCTCGTCTCCTTCTAAAAACTAGCCGTTATAGAAATAACGGCGTGACTATGCATAGGTCATGACTTTAAGATGGTAATTTATGTGCCAGGACCTCCAAGCTTGTTGGGAATAAAGGGGGGTAATGATGGGAGAAACGGGTATGACTCGGACAAAGTCAACCTAAATGGCCACAACCCGGACAAAGTCAACCAACCTCAACCCTTAATACTTGAAAATCAGACTCTCAAAGTAAACGAGGAAAGGTTGGCAGCGACCTGCTACCACCGACCTCTTTAATGAGCTCAGGAGAGGTCATTACTAGGTAACGACCTTTGACCTAGTAAGCTCCGACTCATCTCATACATCTTACATGTCATAACCAACTATGCACGACTGCTAACAATCCCCATGAGATTACAATCACTAGGCGAGACCTCGCAGAAGAGATGGTCAAGACCTTTGACATCCATAGGCAGGTAGCGAAGTTGGTCTAGAGGTCAGTTAACAAGCTTATAGCTCTCGATTAGAGGTGTGAATGACAAGATATCCCAACTGAGGGAAACTCCACGATTCTAGGAGCAATTGACAGGATACTGTTTGATCTCACAATTATCCTAATTGCCTACTGTCATGTAATAGAAGAGCCCTAATCAAAGAGGTAACTTGCTTCATCTTAATATATAATCAAATTATAATCAGTCTATGGACAAGAACAATACTTTTGGAGTTAATAAGATAAGATTACTCTCTCAAAATACTGACTTAGGTATCGGAGCTCTTCCCCGGGCAGTAGCCCACTTTGGTGACCTACTTGTTTTATTCTTAGGTTGTGACCATTGACGTCATCACGGTTTTGGGGTGACCCAGAGGCTACTCTTGAGCTCCATCAAAGGGACTTATTTATTAAGATGAAAATAATATACAGGAATAAAATTATTCTATTCCATTGAATGTTACTGGTACATTTTGCTTGGAATAACTTCCTTTTATTAATAAGACAATATTACAGACTTTGTAGGAAAAAAAAATAGTGCTCATTCCATTCGTAATTGAATGTTTATTTACTAAATTGGGAAAAACTTAATTTACAAGGGTATTGATATTGTCACATTGAAAATAGTCAAACTCTTTTAATATTAAAATTTGCCAAAGTCAAAATAAGGGGAGAATATTTCTTTTGCTCTGTGGTTCTATGCTTTGCCAACGCCACTGAGTACTAATTTGCACCGCCCTAGAAACAAAGGTGAAAATAACTTGATGATGTTTCAGAGGAGACTCATTAAATTCTAATAGTTGTTTTTGGTCTTCTGAAAATTTGGCAAAAGCAGCTATCTACCGGTCAAAGTTGGGGAACAATCTCTGTCCAGTGTCCTAATCTTAAGTTGTCAAGTTCGTGGACTTTGGATCATTAATGTATGAATCATGTGATGTGAGTGCAACCAACCATTTGTTACAGAATGGTTTGAGGTCTGTTTGCATTAGTATTCAATTCAAAATATTTTAGCGTAATGTTGTATGACTTTACCCAGGAGAAGGGAGTCCTTCCAGAAATTCACAAAGGCCCAAGGCAAAAACCCAGGCCATAGAGGGGGTTTGGAAATAGTTTTCAATCAGCAATAGACGCGCCACGGTTAGAACCTCACTACCTGCGTCATTTGTCCAAGCACAAAGATGAAGTTTTCAGAGTGGCCGTTATCCATTTTATATGTACCGTGTCTTCAATATGTTCTCTCATACCTGCGTATGTGGGATATTATTTAAGAGCAATTAATCATTGTCTCTGATGTTGCTGGTAAGTTTGTTTGGTTCGGTTAGATTCGAAACTCTGACCTTTTCTATTGTGCAGATATCGAATTCAACTTTTACCCGCACCGTACATGCCCAATGCCGAAGTTAGAAACTTACTTTGCAATGTGGAAATGAGAGTTGTAAACTTTGGGATGTGAAAGTCACATACCTTTGGTAGTTGGCCATTACCCTCTTATATAGACTTGTAATTATGCGTGTAGTCATTGAAAGTTCAATGTGGGATATGTGACGAACAATACCGAACTGATGAATAGTATTGGCTATATGTTGCTCGATTGAGCTACTTTTAGGGTGAGATTTCTCTCTCGTTATTAATCCTTTTCGCTCATGTAATATATAAAATTAGAGCTCTGAATACACAGATTAAGATTCGTATTTGATTTGTGGTTAATTAACAAGTTATCATGGTAGAAAATGTGGTCAAAGTAGCTACCTTGGTGTATGGTATACACCATATGCCCTTTTGAAAAAGAGTGTCATGCACTTTTGTTGATACGACATATGCCCATTCAAAAAATGAATGATGACGGCTGACAAGTATTCCTTTGTGGCCACATCTGTGTTTCGTCCATCCGAAGGATGAACTAATGATCGAATCCTTGATTCGGCCACCAAGGTGTTGGATGTATGGCCAAAAGGTATTGCCTTTGCAGCCACATTTGTGTTTCGTACATCCAAAGGATGCACTAATGACCGAATCCTTGATTCGGGCACCAAGAAGATGGATGTGTAGTCAAAAAGTATTGCCTATGCGGCCACACATCTATGTTTCGTCCATCCTTTTATGATGTAATTTGGATGTATTAAATCCGAACATATGTTTAGTCGAATGTGTGAAATTCAGATGTGTAAAATCTAAAAATATTTTTAGCCGAATGTGTGAAATTTGGAAATGTTATTTAGATGTGTTAAATCTGAACATATTTCTAGATGAATGTGTAAAATTATGACATGTTGTTCAGATGTGTTAAATCTGAACATATTTTTAGCCAGATGTGTGAAATTAGGACATGTTATTCGGATGTGTTAAATCTAAACAAATTTTTAGCCAAATGTGCGAAATTTGGACGAATGTTGGTCTTTCTTGCTTATGCGTTGACCTCTAGAATGATGATGTGATTTGATAGGGGTCACTATTGGCTATTATTGGGTTCAGTTGTCAAATCCACTTGTATGGGTAAGGTTGCCTTGGAACTCACATCCAAAAAAAGGCGCTTGTTTTCCTTTTCAAAAAGCAAGATTTCGAAAATAGGGTGATTAAACGATGGGTTTGGAAGGACAAAGAAGCAGGATTTTGACTTTGTTTGTTAAACAGGCAAGTTTTGTCTTTATACCCTCTTTACCTTTGTCAAAGCCTAGAATCCTCTCCTACGTTTTATCTTTCTACAGCTTTTTTTTTTGTTTTTTTTTTTTTTGTAACAACAGTGGTGCAACCTTCTTAAATCACTCTCGTGGTGAGTTTTTCTATGATTTTGTTTTCATTTGATTTGGGCTTTGTGTACATGACCTAAAGCTGCCTTTTTTGTGTATTTAGGTGCCAATTTCAGGGTAAAGTTTCTAGCTTTTGACGTTTAGTTTACTTATTCTTCGTGTTTTCCATTGATTTATTTCAATGGTTGCATGTACTTTCTTTGATCCTTTCTTTTGTATACATGTCATGCAGGTATACTTTGTTGTGCAGCTTTGTTTGAATCTAAGACCTTATCGGAGTGTTCTATTTCAGGGGGTTAGTTAGAAGAGGTTAGATGTTCTACATTTATTAAGCACTATAGGGTTGAAACTAGGGTTCAGGTTTTTCATGATGCCACTTCCGCATTTGATGAGGTTATTAGAATTGGAGGGTTTAGCAATGTGTCCTCGTCTGGGGGTCAAACTCGAGTGATTCAGTACAGGGTAGGAGACATAAGTATTGATTTCCCATAATGTGATGAGAGTGATAATGACTTAGCCAGTAAGTATCGGAGTCCAATCCAGGTATGGGTAAGCCCGCATCCTGATAGTTCAGTGGTAGGGTGTGATGAGGGGGAAAACCTAGTTACATTGCAGTACCAGGAAGCGATGAGTAATTTAATTGATTCTTAGGAGTTTCGACAGAAGTATAGCATTCTTGCTGAATTTGAAATTGTTGTGCTGGGGGAGGAAGATAGGATTCATCTGCCTCCTTCGGACTGTGTAACGTGTTTCGGTGCACAGTTTAGAGCAGGGTTGAGGTTTCCACTTCAGCCCTTGTTCTTGGAGATTTTAAAAAAAATTTTGGGATTTAGGTAGGCCAACTGAGTCCCAATTTTGTTCGGTACACCATTGCATTGATTTTATTCAGTAGGGTTTGCGTTTCAACTATTATTTTAGAGTTGTGGAGAGCCTTCTTTACAGCCCGGTGGAGGGGCACTCTCGAACTAGTAGAATGTCCTAGCTCATTTCACGAGTGGAAAAACGAGGATTTCTTTGTTAGTCATTCTAGTTTCAAGGAGTTATCTTTCCCTTGGAATAACCGTAAGTCGATAAATAATAGTTGGCCCAACCACCCAGATAGTTATGATACTAGTTCGGCTTTGAGGCGAAGGTGGGCGAACACTAGAGCCTGGACCTGCTGAGATTTGGCGAAATCAATAATCAGGCCGATTTTAATATAGTGCCCTTGAGTATGTGTTCTTATTATACTCTAGTGTTATTATTTTTTCATGTGTGACTTATGTTCGATTTATTCTATTTGATTTTAGGAACATCCATTGCAAAGAGTTTAGAAGCTTCTTTGACGAAGTTTAATGAGCCAAAGAAAGCAGTTTCGAGTAAGATTCCTGCTTACGAGATAGTCACTGAAGTCCCTGCTAACAAATCTTATAGCTTTGTTACGGGTATGAATGGTTTGTTTTACGTTCGGAGTCAATTTACAGGAAGGGATGATCTGGCTTGTAAAGATGATACGGCTAGGAAGGCCACATCTAAAACTAGGGGGAGTAAAGCTAGTGATTTAAAGTCTACACTTCCGAAGAAGGCTTCGGCAAGGCCACCTACAATCGACAAAAGGCCGTTGAACCCCAAGGCAACACAAGAAAAAGGTTTACCCAAAACCCCAGGAGCCGAAGGCTTGGTAATTTCTTCAGCAGAAAGGGGATCACCTTGAGGAGGAGAGGTTGAAAAAGCAGAAAGGTGTCCTGGGCAATCCTGCTAATGTGGAGGTACTTGAGGCTACGGTCAAAGAGAAGGGCTACTGATATATATTCCAAACTGGAACATCCGGTAAATGATCGAATGTTCGGCAGCTCAAAGGCCTTCAAAGTGTTGCGAAACTTGTTGCTTCCGAAGGAGCAAGATAATGTAAGCTTTATGCCAATAGAGGAATTGAAGCAAAGTGCGATACTTCACAGTTTTCAAGTATCGGCCATTGCTTCTTTTGCCCAGCTTTCTCTTCTTTGATACTTCATAGTTTTCTGTTGTTCCTTATGTTTTGTTTGCATTTCAGTCCACTGCGTTGAACTTTAAATTATATCGCTGGATTGAAGAACTAGAAGTCTAATGCAACGCGTTGGCTGTGAAGGCCAAAGATGTAGATGTTAAGGTTGCTACTGTTAAATGTAAAGCAACTGAAGCTAAGGAAGAGGTAAAGACCTTGATGGATATGATGTCTGCCAGAGTGCCGAGGTCCAGGAGCTCAAGGTCAAACAAAAGGAGGTTTCGACTAAGCTTGCTGTCGAAACCAAAGATAAAGCTAAGTTGGAAATTGCTGTAGATGCCTTAAAAAGGCAATACAAAGATGGAAAGGGCAATTTAAACCCTGCAATGGAATTAGAAGTGTTGGGGGACTTCTTCAAGCATAAAAAGTTCTCTAACACGTGGTCGATGCTGTCCCTTACCATGCTTAAGGGTTGCATTGAAATGATGACGAATGACTTGAGAGAGAAGAATATCCCATACCAACCATTTGCTGATATTGAATCCATCATGGAGAACCTATCCGACTATCCTCTACATTGGGAAACGGGCTTTGAAATTCCTGATATGTGCCGCACCTTCCTTTCCCCGCAATAGGATTCTTATACGAATGAAGTTGCTGAAGGAACTGGGGTTGGGTTTGATCCAACTAGCTTTCTGACTCTGGAAGCAAAGTTAGTTTCGTCATAACTTCCTTCGATTCCAAAAAAATTCAAACTGAATGTAACTTTATCCGATTTTGTTTTATGATGGGGGGCTGCACGCATTTAGTTTAGTTTTTGTAGACCGGATCTTTTGTAATGTCTTTGTTGATATATTTTGAATGACAAACTTTTGTTCCGATTCTAATTTCATTTTGATGATTATCAAAGAATACATTAAATTAATTCAAGTAATGAGAGTGGTAACTCTAGAAACTTTAAAGTTTTGCTCGAACTTTATACCTAAGAATCAACCTATGTATGTTCAGCCTGTGTGGATTGGCCTCATCTAAGTCTAAACATTAAACTTGAGAATTGACCAATTTTTTTTGTTTAGAATAGGTATCAGCTTTATGCAAATGAAGCATTTAAACTTAAGATTTAGCCAATGTTTTGAATTCGGCTTCTGTTTCGGCCATGAATTTTATTGCAATGTTTTTCAATGAATAAATGAAATTAAAGTAATGCAGGTAACAACTCTGTGTTGAAATTTAATTTCATTAATTAAAGCGGATTATCAAATCCAAAACGTTAGAGAATGTATCCGGAATTATGTACTGACTTTACAAAAATCAAAAGGCTTTTAAAAAAATATTTCTCAGATTCATTCCAAGTTCTGGCCACATCAATGCCTTCCATGTCCTATAATTTGTAGCTTCCATTCCGGTTATGCTTCACAATCCAAAACGGGCCTTCCTAAGTTGGATCCAACTTTCGGCATGTGTCTCATCTGCTCACTTCATTTTTCCGAAGAACTAGATCATCGATTTTGAGTTGTTTTTCTGAAACCTTCTTGTTGTAATAACTTGCTAACTTCCTTTTTGTAGACCATCTCTTTTAGAGCAACTCAGTTTTGGGTTTCTTCCAATAAGTTCAAGTTCTTGGGCAACTTCCTATTGTTCCATTCGCATTGAATGCGTTGATGCGGGGGAAGAGTTTCCAATTTCCAATGGGATCAGAGCATCTGTGTTGAAACATAAGATGAATGGTGATTCTTTGGTTTGGGCATTCTGAGTTGTCTGATACTACCAAAGAATGTTGTGCAACTCATCCACCCATTTTCCCTTTGTATCGTCGAGCCTCTTCTTCAAACCTTGGAGAATGATTCGTTTTGACACTTTTGCTAATCTGTTGGTTTGTAGGTGACCCACGGATATGAATCGATGATCAATTTTCAGTTCGGCACAAAAGTCTTGAAATTCCTTTACTTCAAACTGTTTTCCATTGTCTACGAAGAGTATCTGGGGTTTGCCGAATCGGACGATAACCTCCTCTGAGAAAAACTTTTTCACCTTTCGGGTTGTAATGGATGCCAAAGCTCTTGCCTCGATCCATTCTGTGAAATAGTCCACCGTAACCACTAAGAATTGTCTTCCTCTAGATGCCTTAGGACAACGTCCAAAGAGATTCATCCCCGATTGGTGAAACTGAATCGGATTGTTGAGCAAATGCAACTCAGTTTTTGGAAAATGGTGTATGTTGTCATGAATTTGGCACTTTCGGCAAGTTTTTACCAAAATGATAGCATCCATCTCCAAACTTGGCCAAAAATATCCCGTTCTCATTAATTTTTAAGCAAGTGATCTAGCTCCGATATGATAACCACAAATTCCTTCATGTACTTCCCTCAACATATAATTCCCTTCTGTCAGGTAACTGCCACGAATAAGCTCTCTTGAACAATTGTCCATCGAGAAGACGAAGTCTTGACCTTTTTGGCTTCGGCCGGATCCTCAGGAAAAGTTCCATCGGTGATGTACTAATGTATTGGCACAATCCAAGTTGGTTCGACCTCAGCATTCACAATCTACAGAAGGTCAATACTTTTCCTTTCCAAAGGTTCGATCCACGTTCCTTGCATTTGTGTTCCTTGCTTCTCTTTGGACAGGAAGTCAGCTTTGGCATTGTCATTGCACAATACATGTTCGACTTTGATGTACTGGAAATTCTAAAAGTGTTTCAGTGCTTCGATTAAGTATTGTCGCATGTTCTTTTCTTTTGCCTCATACTCGCCATTGACATGTCAGGTCGAGAGCTATGAATCGATTTTGGCAATAAGATTCGGGAAGTGGAGGCTTTTGGCAACTCTTGGTCCTGCTAGAAAAGCCTCATACTCAGATTGCTTATGGAAAAGTTATATTTTAGAGCATAAGCGAACCTAGTTTCTTCGGGACTTATCAGCACGAAGCTGGCTCCTTCGACCGATCCGTTTGTGTGCAGCGTCCAACAGTCCTGAGGAGGGGTTTGAAAAATGATGGAGACCGGGCACCATCAATTCCACCGGGGCCAATCACAAGGACGAGGGCGTCAAAGATGAAGAAGGCGTTGATGATATTTGTT
>JAOXNR010000561.1:0-10952 GCA_028571225.1 Parsonsia alboflavescens
CCATAAATTTGAAAACGATCAAAAGGTTCATGGGTTAAAAATGGCTTTGATTCCATATTACACATTGTGTTTACACCCTATTAAATCATTAAAAATTTAACCAGTATTCCAGGATTTAATTTTTCTTTTTTTTGAAATTTAGTATATAAAATATAATAAAAAATAATAAAATAGGATTAATTTGGTCTTTACCTGTAACTCTTTGTCCCCGAAAAGGAAATTGAAATCTATTTTAAGGGAGATAAAAAAAAAACTTGAACCTTCTTTTTAGAAATTGAATGTCTCATTTTTTTTTTATTTTGAATGGTTAATAAATAAATGTTTCATTTTCTAAATTAGATAAAATTTTACTGAGAAAATTGACATTGCAATTTAAAAATGAACTAAGTCAAAATTTTTTCTTTAAAATGCATGTACGTCAAAATTGAACCTTCAATTTTGGACGGAGGGAGTATTATATAATATTTCATATTTATGCTCCATCTAATTTCTTAAAAATAAGTAATTAAATTCATTTGATCTTTCAATTTTATTTTACTTCACTTTTGAACTAAGATATTATTCCTTTCATCTAAAATTGAATGTTTCATCTTTTAGGATGACAAATATTGATAAAATAATTTAATTTAGATTATTCACAATATGTTGATATCAATTTATTAGTAAAATTTTAACTACTTGATGAGACTTAAATTTCCAAACAATTAAAAATATAAATAATGGCATTTCAATTATATAATGTAGAGTAAATGTTATTATTAGGTTTATGTTATTATTGAATTTAGATAATAAGATTCATGTAAATACCCTGGGTCAGGTCTACCTCACCTCAACTATTCATATAAACTTACTTGAGATAAGTAGGAGTGAAACATAATTAAATTATAAGAAATTTATGAAAAGAGGTATTACATAAATTGTAAATAAATTTATAATTAAATTTTCTTTATGGGTGGAGTGGTAAGCGCGTAGACCATAGGTCTTAAGTTCGAATCCCACCAACAAACTCTTGAAAAAGCAGAATGCATGAAAACTTACCCGAACACCATTAAAAAAAAAACCTTTTCCCCTTAATTACAAATTGGTCCCATGTATTCTTTAGTTTATACCGATTGTCCATATTTGAGGGGTTTATAGGTATATTTCATTATATAAGAAGTAGTTGAATTTTTAGCATTCTTATATGAATAGGTAAAATTGTGGTTTGGGAATGGATTTTCACATTACTAATTACAATATTCTAATATCAATAATCCTTTCTTCCTTTTATTTCTTTTGAAATATTCCTTTTCTTTTCACTTTGGATGGAATGTCGAATATTTTTCTTTTGTTAAAGTAATAGCATCAGAGATTTTCTATATCATCTTCTACAATATTTTTTATATAATCAATTAAAATAATACACACATTCCTAAAATTTTTTTTAAAAAAATTGTATTTATTTTATTTTTTAAGATAAGTTTATGAAATATGTTTATAAAAAATAATTTTTTTAAAAAAATATTTTTTTTAGATTAATAATATAAGAGACGATGTAGAAAGTTCAACCCTACTTCAACAACCAAATTAAAATATGCCTAGAGTACTCTTGTTTAGGGGGAGTCTTCGTCTATAACTCATAGTTGTTGAATATGACATTAATGTAACATTTAAAATGCAGTGCAAAATTTGAATTTAACATTATTCTCTATGAATAAATAAATAAATAAATAAATATATATATATTTATTTATTTATATAAAAGAAAGTGTTAATGGATTGCATTCGATGCACTTTATGTTGAATTAGTTTTTGTTAATCATGCAAAATATGCTTTGGTACACTCCATGTAAAATGCACAGGACGTGTAACCTTACCTTATATATTACTTTTTTAATTTAAAATTAAATATTTCATTTTGAATATTAATAAAAAATTAATGAATGCTTCACAAAGTTAATAATTTATCGTCCTCTTTAATGTAAATAATCATTAAAACATTATATAAATGGGCATGAATCTTTAAATATAAAAGTGGGTAAATAATATTTTATATTAAAAATATATTTATTTTTAAAAATAAAATATTTAATTTTTTTTTAAAATAAAATAAAAACAAAAATATTTAATTATGGGAGGAGGTATATTTAAAATTTTGGACTCAAAGGGGTTGATGACCTAAGCTTGGATGTGGTTGCAACAAATTCCCCACCATGGCGTTCCTTTGAAGACACAACTCCCCTGGGACTGTGGGGCCCACAAACTTCACCTATCCTATACTAGTAGTACTAGTAGAGACAGGTTCCCGTAGTACGAGGGACGGGAGTGTAGTACCAATTAGCGAAGTACACAAAAAATGCTCTTTCTTGATTAAATGGACTATTTTTATTTTTTTATTTAATATCATATATGTTCATATTTTGTAAAATAAAGATTCTTTTCCTGAATATTAATAAATTATTCATAGTAATTTTATCAATACCATGGTAAATTTTTTCTCCCAAAATATCCCTATTGAGAATAATTTTAAAAAAGAATGAAAGAAAAATATTTTACGAGAGAATGAGTAATATTGAAAAAGAAAAAAAGATAGTAAAATAATCATTAAATTACCAATATTGACTTATAATTAAGGACAATAAAAAAGTGAAGTCTAAATGACTTATAAATGAGGATGGAAGGAGCACATTTTTAAATTTTAAAAAATTTACATTTTTATACTTGTGAGATTTCATGATTAAATATATTGTTTGTGAAGTTAATTTTAAGATTTAAACTAAAATAGAAGATACTTTCAAAATTTTATATAAATTTAAAAGTAAATATTCAATTTTAAATGAAGCGAGAGTATTAATTGTGATTTTTAATAAAGGTGACTTGCATGGCGTTGTTGAACTATCTTAGTTGGCACTAGTTTGATCTTGGCCTTGAAGATTATTGATTTTTGAATTATTCAAGTCTTTAAATAACTTTTAATTCATAGAAATTTATGTCCTAATTAGTGTTTTTAGTCATTGTCAAAAGATATAAATATATATATTATTTAAATCAATATTATTCTAATGATTTGAACCACAACTTATTTTACCACTTAAATAAATTTACTCGTAAAAAAAAATGATTTGTTATAATTCCAATTCACTTATCGAAGGACTGTGTGAATTATTCTACAATGAAAGTGGGAAAAAAGATTTCCGGAATTTGGATTTCTTTTCAAAAATTATGATATGTACTGTATTTATGTTTTTATATATAAATCTTGTAATCCATATTAAATTAAAGGGTATTATTTATTTTTTTTTATCATATATGACTCAACACTTTATGAAAAAATTTTGTTATTGAATCACATGGTCCAATGATAAAATTTTCCTTTCTGTTTGAGCTTTCAGAATGGAATAAACTTATGGCGGGGGTCGGGGGACACAAGAATACTTCATCTTAAGGGTCATTTTAACCATTGTTTGGGCTATTGAATATATTACTGGGCTCATCCGTATGCCATATCCATCTAGAAAAGATTAGGATCCACTCTCGGCCCTGGGCTTTTTCTTAGTTGGACAGGTCATCATCTCATTTGCCTTGTATAAGGGTTTTTTGATTTTTGAGTTTTTATTTTTGGGGTAAGTAGTCATATCCAAGTTCTCCACTATAACTCGTCCAGACTCTCTTATTTCCCAACAACTACTCCAAAACATGCAATATTGAAAAGTTGAAAATTTGATTTTTCAAAACCTAAATGAGGTAATCAATCCAATGTTCGAAACCGGGGTAAAATCTAATCTGATCTTTTTGAACATTCTGTTTCTAGATAGTAGTATTGACTATTGACTATGGAGACTTCAATTCTTGTTTTCATCTTACTTATTGTGTTTATTGATTTAGTTTTATCACCAAGATTAATTTGCATGATTATAAGGTTAGAGTTTAAATGTTATTCCTAAGATTGATAAATCCATAACGAACAACCATTGCTTAAATTTGGTTTGATCGATAATTTTATTTGACAATGGAGAATTAAATCAAATTACATGAATTAAAGCTACTTTGTTTATGTAACTTGACGTTGACAAAGCCTTCATATTTTATGTAATTTAATTGATTAAATTTATTGTTCGCTAAGACTTAGATCTAATTGTTTAAATTATTGATTTTATTTCTCGCTATAAGAGTAGATTTATTGGAATGATAAGAATTTGAGAGTTAAGACAAATTATGAAATCAACTACTCCATTATGATCTTCTCCTTCAAGCATGATCTATGACTTGTTCTTGTTAATTGCTTTCCTGATTGATAACTCATATCTTTGAATTGTTTTCTTTTAATTTTCTCCTTTAAGTTGTAGATTTTTAATACTTCAATTTTATCTCCCAATCTTGTCAATTACTAGATTTTACTTAGAACCAATTCCTTGTCGGATTGATCCTTATTTTACCTTAATATATGTTAGAAAAAATTAGGTATTAATTTGTTTGTGTTACGATATACAATCAATGTGTGTGTGGAATATAAAAATATACTCAACAATTACGATTTTTAGGTATGGAGTTGGACAATTTTTTTAAACTTTTGGTATAAGGAATAACTACTCCAAAGTTTTGGAAAGGAATAGCTATTCCCGATTGAACAAGGAATAGACATTTCATGAGAATTGTTATTCTGAATTAGATAGACCAACCAAACAAAGTAATAGCAATTCCTTGGAATTTATTGGGAATGAAATTGCAATTCCCTTGAACCAAACAACATGTAAGACCCATTTCAAATCAGATTCATTTATTTCTGGTTTGATTCTATCATTTTTTAATCTAAATAGTATTATTTAATTGAGTTCGAGTATGTCATTCGTTGATTCCAGTTTCCTTATGCTAGGATCAAATTATATATACATATGACATATATTTCCTCTACATATGCATAGTATATTTGATTCCATAAATTTACATACTTTTATTAGATTATTAGTTTTTAAACATATTTTGAATAAGTGTTTTGATTTTGTTTTTTTTTGGTTCTTTTAAATTTTATCAATGTGTCTGCTTTAAATTTTAGTTTTAGCATTTGTGTCTTGTTTTCAAATGAATTAACTTAATAAAGTTTACTTTCTTAGATTTATTATTTGCAATTATATATAAATATTAGTCAGTTTTAATGGTAAAATAAATAAATAAATAAATCAAGGTAGGTATACTAGGTATGAGACCTAAGCACTCGGGTATGGTTCATATCTAAATATTATGGATGCAAAGGATAATCGAATTGATTCCTAGTCCAAAAATTGTTAAACGGGTCCGAGTTTGGAATGATTAGTTCAGATCCGCTTAAATTCATTTACGCCCCATGCGTACATACACAATAGAGTGAGAAGAGAGGTGTCAAATATGATCAAATAATTCTGCTTTTCGAAATTTATTACTCTTACTTTTCATTTGAATGTCTAATTTTTCAAAATAATCGTATTTTTAATTTAAGAATCCAGTAACATCATCCATATATTTTTAATGCGTAAAATAGGTATGAACCAAACCATCCGACTTATATAACCTTAAATATCGATCAAGAATTAAACCCAACATTATCGAAGGTAAGTCAGAGACCTCTCTGGTCAATGAATACCGACCTGTGATGCGCTTAGAAAAGGTCTCTTTGGACCACATGACCTTCGACCCCAAAGTGCTCCAACTCATCTTATATACTTTACCTGCCACGATTTAATACCTATAGTTCCTTTCTCACGATTATAGGCCTTACATCTTTCATCGTAACCTCTGAGCAGGCTAATTGGGACTCTCAAAGTCAATTTGGAAGTCGTGAAGATGGTTTAAAGGTTGTTAACGAGCTATTTCGTCTCTCCCTAGAGATGTGTATGGGAAGGTATCTTTTGTTACGAAAACTTCTTGATTTTAGGAATAATTAATGGATATTATCTCACAATTGATCTAATATGTCTACTTTAAAGTGATAAAAATCTATTCAAATAAGATAACTTCAATTAAACTAGTGGATAATTATTGAATATACACAATCTAAATACACAAGGACAACACAAGCGAATTCATTCACTTCTCTTTCTATGTGAACTAACTTAGGCATCAGAATCCTCTTTTGGAAGATAACCCACTCCTATGATCTAATCTACTTGTTGTTCTTATAGACACCATTGACAGTCGGGATAATCGGGAGATAATTTTTGAGCTCCATCAATTTCAAAGAAATTATATTCTACTAATTCTATAGTGTAAGAGACTGCAATATCACCAATTAATGATCTCATCATTAACTATATAAAATACAAGAAGAATTTTTTAAACTAAACTAAAGTAAAAGACACTCTTTATAAATTGTCATGAAAAGTACGTGAATATAATCTCTAACGAAGAGAGTATTATTTTGACTAATTTATTATAAGGATACGTTACGTAAATTAATTTAAAATTATATTTGTTCATTATCCTTTAAATCCAATTTATAAAAAAATTATAAAAGACTCTTCAAAGAAGTGTTTTGAGATTATCGTTAATTCGTATTTGTATTCTTTTTTGTGACATAATATACTCATTTCGTTTGGAATTAAATATCTCATTTTGATTTATACAAATTTTAAGAAAATGAGTTGACTTAGTTTATTTTACAATTAATAATATCAATTTCTTAAGAAAATTTTAACTAATTTAGAGAACGAGACATTTATTTTCAAATAATTCAAAATAACAATGTAGACATTTAATTGTAGACGAAAAAGTAAAAAGTATTCCAATTGCATAAAAAAAAGAAAGAAAGTCGTGGTCGGTGAAGTTCTCCCACACGAAAACCACGTATTAAGTCTTGGTTTGCACGCCCTGAATTCCAGAATTAAGGGCGTAATCCAGAAGAGAATGTGACGGGCTGCAGTTCCATCAATGGGATTTTGGAAAACAAAAGTGCGAATTTTGGATAGAGGTTGAGTTTTGAACTTTTTAAAAATGACGATTTTACTGAATTTTTTAGAGGAAGTTTTCCCTATTTTAATTTGATATAAATTGGATGGACAAAATTAGATAATTCTTTTTAAGAAATTTTTTTTTTTTTTTTAGATCTCCAATGTCTTGGGTAAGATTGTTAAATTGTTCTTGTAATTAATCAAAATTTTAAATTTAACTATCGAACTCTAGCTCAATGGTGGTTGTTGCTGCCATCAATTTTTCCTTGGATTAACGTGAAAATTCATAGTTGTGATCATAGGATTTGTTCTGTATGACTTACTCAATCCAAAAAGATATTAGCTTGGGATCTTTAATCTCCTCATTCAGTATTTTCAAAGGACTAACCCCAACTGTCCTTGTTAAACACGAAAGAAACCAAAAAGGTTTGCATTGATCTCCAAAATTGGAGCAAGGTTAAACTCGGGAATTTGTGCATGATCGGGATAGATTAGGCCTATGGTCATTGTTTTGAAAATTAGATAATATTGACAGGCGGATTTGTTGAACGGGGAACAGGACATTTTGCTTCGAAAATTTGAAAATCGAATCCAAAATCATGAATTGGTTAGTTCATCCAAAAATCGGTAACAGCTAGTTTGGAAGTTTTAAGGTGGAGAAAAAAGAAGAGAACGTTTAGGAAGAAAAAGAAAAGAGCAAGTAGGACATAGGTCTCGAGTTTAAATTTCACCAACACCCACCTAATTTAGCGGAATATCAAGGTACCTGCAAAAAAGAGAAAGAAGATAAATTGTATCTAAAGTCGTTTGGAAGTTTTAGAGGAGAAAAGAAGAGAAATATATTCTTTTTGTGTGGAGAGAAATGGATGATGAATAATTAAAAGGTGATTTTACAACAGTAACTGATGCATTTATAATTGATAAACTTGAGATGGGTTGATATTTGGTGGGCCGTTTGGAAACAGTCCGCTGATTTAGATGATTTTTTTGGTCTTTTAAGTTTTTAGACATTTTTTTATTTTAATGGTGTTTTTGTAATTTTGCTTTTCCTCTTACTATTAAGTTTAGGATTAACACTCTTTGCATTTCCTATTACTATTAGATTTAGGGTTAACTATTACCGTTAGGTTATGGGTTAACATCCTTTGCATTTCCTATTAGGTTTAGGATTAACACTCTATATATACTTTGTTTAGGGTCTCATTATAAGCAAACTATTATTATTTTGATTTTGATAATCATATTTAGAGAATGACTCGTTCCTCTATCGAATTCGAATTCCTATTTAGCTAGTTTTCTATTGCGTTCCGCCATCAGTAACCCTATATAAATTTGATATAAAATAAAAAGAATTTGTGACATAGGTATTATGAGAATTTTACATAGGTTTCATTTATGCTTTCTTCCCAATTTAGGACTGATCCCAAATCACTTGCAGCTCCCAAACAGAACCACTTCCTCCACCATCTCTTCAAATCCCTTCTCTTATTTACAAATCCCTCATCCCAAAACAGCAGTAAGTATCAATCAATTTTTAAAAAGAGGACTTTAACGTTCTGGCACATCCAAGATGTAAATTACGGAGCTTGAGCCTTCGTCAGTCAGAAGATTTCCCCCGCATCACCATAGGCTTACAATACTTATACAAAGGCTTTCTTACATCTCAAAAATTACGTATCTTTTGAGATTCACCTACTTTTATCATTTTACTTATATATACACTTACCAATTTAGCTAAAAGTTTTAAATTTTTAGAATGGTATGTGAATTTTAAGTAATTTCAATATATACTAATATGTGGCTTTATTATACTTTTCAAGTTAATAAAATTAAATATTTTAATCCATTAACTTTTTTATGTTTCGAAAATTAAAAGACATATAAAAATTTTAAATAAACAAATATACAATAATTAAGTGGAAATTTAATATTATAGTTTATATAAGAACTTTCATTCTATATATTTTTTAATTATTAACGAGAAGAAATCGGTTGAACTTGATTTGATCGGTCCATCCAGACCAGTTAAGTATGTTTGATCTGCTTTTAAAAATATTGGATATGAGAACTACTTGTAAGCGAGTTATCACCAACTTTCAATTTCTCTAATCAATATTTTTCTTTTTTCTTTTTTAAAGAAAATTAAGTAGAATTAAATATTTGGCTGGCCGAAAAGTTCTTGTTCAATTTAAAACCATCTATGTGCTAGAGAGAATGCAACCGGTTTAATTAAGGCACACAATAACATAAACAATGAACCAGAGATTAATATACACACTACAACAAATATGATAATTAGTGGCCATTATTTAATGGCAAAAATATCTTATTACCCTTATTTTAATTCTGAATACATAATTATGTTGGCAATTAATTAATTGCCATTAATCATAAGGTTTTAATGTCACTTTAAAAGAATTGATAATGTTGAAGAAGTTCTCCCTATTGTATACACTCCAACTGTTGGTGAGGCTTCTAGAAGTATGACAGTGATGTTGCTGGTAAGTTTGTTCGAAAGGTCGGTGCGGGTTGAAGCTTGATTCGGGATCTGCACAATGAAAGTGGTCAAAGTTTGCAAGTGGTTCCTGAAACTCCTCCGATGTTTAAGTCAGAAACTTATTTAGCAATGCAGAAATAAGAATTGTAAATTCTGGGATGTATAAGTCATGTTCCTTTAGTAGTTGGTCATTACCTTCTTATATAGACTTGTGACTATGCGGGTAGTCATTGAAAATTCAATGTGGGATGTGTGATGAATAGTGTCGAACTGATGAATAGTATTGACGTGGTGTGTTCGATCGAGATATCTTTGGGATGAGATTTCTCTCTCGTTATTAATCCTTTTAGCTGGTGTAATATATCAAATTAAAGCTCTCGATACATAGATTAAGCTTAGTATTTGATTTTTGATTAATTACCAAATTATCATGGTATAAAATATGGTCAAAGTAGTGACCTTGGTGCATGATATACACCATATGCCCTTTCGAAAAAGAGTGTTGTTTGAAAAAAAGTGTCGTGCGATTTTGTCGACATGGCATATGCAATTTCAAAAAATGAGTGTTGTGCAATTTTTCCTATCCCTTCAAAAAATGAATTCTTGATTCGGCCATTGAGAAGGTGGATGTATGGCCAAAATCTATTGCCTTTGCAGCCATATCTGTGTTTCGTCCATTCGAAGGATGGATTGATGATCGAATCCTTGATTCAGCCACCAAGAAGATGGATGTATGGCAGAAAGGTATTGCCTTTACGGCCACATCTGTGTTTTGTCCATTTGAAGGATGGACTGATGATCAAATCCTTGATTTGACCACCGAGAAGATGGATGTATGGCCGAAAGGTATTTCTTTTGTGGCCACATCTGTGTTTCGTATATCTGAAGGATGGACTGATGACCGAATCCTTGATTTGGCCACTGAGAAGATTGATATATGGTTGAAAAGTATTGCTTTTGCAGTCATATTTGTGTTTCAGCCATCTGTTTATGATGTAATTCGAATATGTTAAATTTGAACATATGTAAATCGAATGTGTTAAATCCGGACGAATGTAATTCAGATGCGTTAAATTCGAACATATGTTAGTCGAATGTGTTAAATCTGGACGAATGTTGGTCGGTCTTATTTATAATTTGACCATCAGAATGATGATGTGATTTGATAGTTAGGTGTCACTGTTGGCTATCAATGGGTTCAGCTGTCAAATAAACGTGTATGGCTAAGATTGCCTTGGAACTCACATCCAAAAAAAGGCTCCTGTTTTCCATTTCAAAAAGTAAGATTTTGAAAATAGGTGGATAAAAAAGTGGATTTGAAAAGACAAATAAGAGGGATTTTTACTTTCTTTCTTTTGTTAAACAGGCAAGTTTTGTTTTTATATTCACTTTACCTTTGTCAACTTTCAGAATCTTTCCTCGCATCCTTTCTTTCTACTATTTTTTTGTGACTATAGTGGTGTGACATTCTTAAATCAATCTTGTAGTGTGAGTTTTTTGCGATTTTGTTTTCATTTGTTGATTTGGGCTTCGTGTACCTGACCTAAAGCCCCCCC
>JAOXNR010000562.1:0-10951 GCA_028571225.1 Parsonsia alboflavescens
CCTATCTTGATCATTCAACATTCCATAGCACAAATTAGGACATACTCAATATATGCCTTTATTGTCCACTCAGTTAAGTGTGACGTTTGACAATATCAAAGTATGCAATCTTTCATGCAGGAATCTCTCATGACTCAAGTCAAAAGATGAGAGATAATTATCACAATGAAATCACCCATGACACTCATATAACAATCTATAAAGTGATTTCAGGGTGGGTCAATCCAGTACACAATACTCTATGTGTACCTATGTGATGATTTGATAGCTCTTATCCATGACGACTATCATCAATTAGCACATACTACTCTCAGCATGTAATTAATATCCTAATCTCAATAACACTTGACTAGGGATGTTCTAAGAATAGAAATAAACTATTCTAAGGACATTACATAATTTATTTAACGAAACGCAGATATAAAAGTAAATTATGTAATGATATAAATAGCATCATGATACAAAGTTATGCCAACTACGTAAAATCATCATATGTTCTTAGGGCATATCTAGTAATCAATCTATTAACGGATCGGTACTTTTTGATATCTAGCGTATTGACATTCTAGGACCCTTCCCAAAAGGAGTGGGGGGTATTCAATTCCTAATTGTTGCCATAGAGTACTTCACCAGATGGGTTGAAGCTGAGCTAAGGGCACTAATTTCATAACCGAAAGTCCAGTCTTTTGTGTGGAGGAATATTGTGTGTAGATTCGGGATCCCTCGAGCTATAATTTTAGATAATGCACAAAAATTCATTGGTAACGCATTCAAAACTTTATGCGAAAACTTGAACAATGAGCAGAGGTTGACCTCTATAGTCCATCCCCAAGATAACGGACTAGTTGAAGTTACAAATAGAACCGTCTTGGAAGGTCTTAAGAAAAGGCTCACCAAGCTCAAGAAGGTAGGTCCCAAACAATCCTGGCCAGATGAAATTCCAAGCATATTCTAGGCATATAGAACCACACCTAGGAAAGCTACTAGAAAAACACCATTCAGTCTATGCTTTGGTGCAAAGACAATAATGCCAGTCGAGGTCGAAATGAAATCCTTAAAACTGATCAAATATGATTCATTCTTAAATGAGGGGGAGAGAAAGGCAGACCTCGACCTCCTCGAGGAAGTTAGAAACAAAATAATAAAGGGTAATAGAATGTACAAAAGTTAAGTTACAAATGTTTTCAACAAAAAAGTGAAAGAAAAGCATTTCGTAGTTGGAGAAATGGTCCACAAAAGGTTAGAAGTTGGAAAATAGGGACAACTAACCAAGCTACAAGAAAGCTGGGAAGGCCCTTACATAGTCCAAGAGGTCCACAAAGGAAGGAGCTATAAGCTCACTAATCATGAAGGAAGACAACTCCTAAGACCTTGGAACATTTGCCACCTAAAGAAATTCTATGCCTAAGGCTTCTAAGAATTTTTCAAACCTCGTAGACTTGTTACAAAGCTTGAGAAACTATTTGAAAGGACCTCGCTGAGCAGTGAGATGACATTAGCAGCCTCTTTAGGTTAGTTTGAGCAAGGCATGAATAAAAGATAAGTTTTTTAGAGCTTTTGGAGATCTTATTTCATCTTTCTTGTCTTAGCCTCAAAAATAGCTCAGTTCATTATGCAAATTCAAAGTGCTAATGCAAAGGCAAGATATATGGGGAAAATAAAGCTGTTATAAAATAAGAGGTCACAAACCGACCTTTGAAGAAAATATTTGATTCAACAAAGTAGAAAGATAAAATGAACATTCAGTATTGTTGATATAAAGGAGGAAAATAGTGGGAGACCCTATTCTATTACAAGGTCTTCCCCATGTTGTTTCTCCACTGCCGGTGGATATGGGGCTCATCATTATCATCATCTTCTGGAGTTACTTTTGGGCACATGGTACTGGAGGGACCTGTAGGGTAATAGACAATATTGTCAATATGAAGGTCTACCTAAAAATATGTGAGTAGCTCGAAAAAGATCAATTACATTTTTGAAATCAGTATGTAAGAGATCAGAGAAGTATTGGGTAATTAAATCTCTACAGCTGGGTATACTCACACCTTCAGGCGAAGCATAGGCCACGGGAATATCCAGGACCTCCTTCACAGCAACTTCCACCTCGCCAGGAGCGTCCACCAACTCCTTCCCCATTCTAGAAGGGCTTTCTCTAGTTTGTTGAACCCCAGCTAAGACCTCCGCAGTAGCCACATAATTATGAGAAGTAGCTGCATGATCTTCCCTGTCCGAGGGAAGAGGACCAGCACATTTGGGCTATATAACCCCTCGAGGACCGTGGGGTCTGTCTTCAGGTCCCCATTGAACTCCGGAAGCTCATCAACCACCTCCACATGGAGATCATAGCTTTGGGGGTGAAGGATGATCTCCACATAATCTCGGGAGGTAGCCACTCGCTTGAGGTTGGCCAGAGACAAGTTACCTCTTCATCACAAAGGGATTGGAAATCCCCCAGCCTGGCCTCGAGCTCCAGGATGCCCTCTTTTTGCTGGTTACCGAGCTCGAGCAGTTGCTGGTTCTTCTGGTCAACCTCTACCATTGCTGAAGACATGGCTTGGCTAGTAGCTCTGGCTTCATCAATCTAGTTCTTGCATTCCTGCAGGAGGTTGAACAAGGAAGTAGAGTATGGGTTAGCTGTCTCAGCAGCGGCTGTGAGCTTAGCGACATCCATTCCCAATTGGGCCTTCTCATCTTGGAGCTCAGGGATCAAGATGGAGAACTCTAGATCATTCTTGTCGTTTTCTTCTAGTCTCATTTGCCGCTAGCCAAGAAAGACATGATTCTACAACCAGAGGAAATGAAGGTCAATATTAAAGATAACTTGAAACAGATCAGCTACCAAAATAAAAGAAAGATTGAGAAGACTTAGTACAGTATGGAGGGTGGTAGTGAAAGTGGCAAGCTCCCTGTCAATGACTTGCCGAGATATTTCCTGGTCAACCGGCATCGTGCAGCCCATCAAGAATGGTTGGGAGTGTGGCCATTGGAAAAGAGAGTTTGAGGACTCCATTGCAAGGTCAGGGACCCACCTCGCGGTCCCCTTAGCAGCACGAGTGGATAAGGTTGTATCCCCTAGCCTCTTCAACGTACTAGCAACCTCCTCAATCGCATAGCCAAGAAACTCCGGCCTCAACCTTGAGGTCATTGAAGTCTTCCCCTTCCCGGAGGAGTCTTCTTTGTGGACTGAGAGGAAGGGGAGAAGGAAGAAATTGTGATTTTCACAGGCATCTTGGAGGCCCATAGAGCAGTGACCTCGGCACCCCTCTTGGGAGCTAATCGGGTCCTATCAGCCACACCACCTGTCTTCCCTATCTTGGGGACTGGGAATTTTAGCTGGGGTGGTGCCAGCAATGGCAGAGGCAGTGGCAATTGTAGCGGCAGCAATTGAAGAGGCACCAATGGTGCCCCCAACCCCTGCAGCAAAAGCTTGTGAAGGAGTGGACTTCAAAATCTAGGAGGTGGTTCTTATTGTTGTCGAAACAAAAGAAAAGAAGTTGTTAGTACAAAAAAGAGTTAAGACAAAAAAAAAAAAAAAATTGCAAAAAAGCTCCCTACCAAAGAGGGAAAAGCCCATAGCTCTCCTAGCCGAGGGGAGGTTGCGCAGTGCTGGACTCCCTAGTCCAATAGGGCGAAGAAAAGTGACGGGCCAAGCTGGTAAAGCACACAATGACCCTAATATTCTCAGAATTGGCTAAGTTAATCAAGATGGCTTTGTGTTTTAGCTGCTCTCTGGTTAAATCAAGGAGCTCATTGAAGAAGGAGTGGTTCAGATTCCAGTCCAGATAAGGCTCGGATAGGACCAGATTGCTTGGAAGTCTGGCCAAGACAAAAAGATTTTTCCAACCCCCCACAGAGGATTGGAAAGGACCTACCAACTTATACCTAGGTTAAATTGGAGGTAGCACTTAGAGGTGTTCTTTGGGGCTGATTAGATGAAAATCCTAAAGAAGTTCCTAAAGAGCTAAAAGAAACTGGAACTCGAAAGAGATGCAAGGTTGCTATGAAAGCAACTACTGCCCAAATGGAATTAGAGACAAGCTTTGCAACTGGAAAGTCCCAGAAGTAAGCGATGTCCAGGAACAGGGAGTGTAGGAAAGGTAGAAGCATACCCTTTCTAAGGCTGGAGATGTAAAGGACTATGTGTCCAGTATGCCAACTATAAAGGCTCTCACCCTCTACGGTAGCGATAATGTCTCCTTTTCCCAACCCTCTCTCTCCCCTAATTTTAAAAATATCAGTGGAGTCCAAAGAGGCAGACATAGAGAAGGATTCTAACTTGGAGAGCCTACAGACTTTACTCTTGACTGGGGGAGATCGTACAGAAACTAGGGAGAATCGAAAACCCCATTCTCTATATCAACATTAGAAAGAGGAGGTGCGGCCTCTCCAAAGCGGAGAGAAAGAGTGTTAGATGCAGAAGACATAGCGGGGGATGTAGAGGACATCTCTGATTTGGGAAAAGGAAAAGATAATTTTTTTTTCAAAAGAGAGGCAGTAGAGGGAAAAAGAAAAACTCACTTTTTGGAATTTCCTTTGAGGATTAGGATGATTTTGTTCTGGGCACTAGTTCACTTGTATGATAAGAAAAAAAGAAGGCAGCTCGAGAAATAAAAAACAGAGAATATTGTAGAAAGCTTGTGCGTAGAGAGTTCGCAAAGCAAAAAAGAGAGTTTAGGTAAGTCCTAAAATCTTCAAAAGACTTCTAATTTATATGAGATAAGGTGTCCCTTGGGTTGCTGAAAAGGATCTGGTATGCCTAGAACCGAGGTAACAGCTAAAACTAATGAGGCACGCCTCCTTTCAAAAACTAGCCGTTATCGAAAAAACGATGCAACCCTCTAGAGGTCGGTACTATAAGATGGTAATTTAGACGCCACGGCCTTCGAGCTCACTGGGCCTAAAAGGGGGTAATGATGGAATAAACGGGGAAGATCTTCACAAGTCAACTTAAATGGGCAAGACCAGAATAAAGTCAACCCAAATGGGCTCAAGGCCCAAACCTTTAATACCCGAAAGTTAGACTCACGAAGTCAATGAGGAATGTTGGGAGGCAACCTACTTCCACTGACCTTTTAGGCCACTAACCTCCTAAATGAGCCCGGAAGAGGTCTTACCGGGTCACGACCTTCGACCCAGAAAACTCCGATCCATCTCATACATCTTCAATGACGCGACCAACTGTGCGCAACCTCTAACAACCCCCATGAGCCTACGATCACTCGTTGCGACCTCCCAAAAGAGATAATTGAGGCCTTCGACGTCCATGGGCAGGTCGCGAAGTTGGTTTAAAGGTCAGTTTGCAAGCTCGTAGCCCTCGACTAGAGATGTGAATGGCAAGATATCCAAACCTAGGGAAACTCCACGATTCTAGGAGCAATTGGTGGGATATTATATGATCTCACAATTAACCTACTTGCCTACTGTCACATAACAAAAAACCCCAATCAAAGAGGTAACTGACTTCATCTTAATGTATAATAAAATGATAGTCAGTCTATGGACTAGGATAGGGTTTTTGGAGTTAATTACACAAGATTACTATTTCAGATTACTGACTCAGGCATCGAAGCTCTTTCCTGGGCGACAACCCACTCCAATGACCTACTTGTTTTCTTCTCAAGCTGTGATCCTTGATGTCATCAGGGTTTTTAGGTGACCCAGAGCCTACTCTTGAGCTCCATAAACTGCATTTACCTTTTCAATATTTGTCAACTTATGGTGAACTATTGATAGACTTGTTACCTTTGTGAACATTATGTTATTTTAAAACGTGTTTGTCTAGTATAATTGTAGAAGGTAAAAAATGAATCAAATACCTCTCCATCCTCTAAAATTTATAAAAACAGTCCTTCCTTCCATTTTAGATGTTAAACCCTAGTAAAATCTAACCCTATGCCACTCACGCCTACTTTCAGAGGGGTAATGGCTTCGCTTTGTTTTCATATTGAAATAGAGAGAGACATGGCAATCAAAATGTCTCTAGAATTCATCAGCTATGCAATTCATCCCAAATTCATTGAATTGTTGATTACCAGTTTTCCCTATTTTTTTTTTCTTTCCAATTTTTAATCAAATCAAATATTATAGTTCATGGGAGAAACGAGTACGACCCAGACAAGTCAACGCAAACAAGCCGGACAAGGATGGAAGTCAACCTAAATGGGCTTGAGGCCCCAACCTTCAATATTTGAAAGTCAGACTCATGAAGTCAACCAAGGATAGGTGCACATCGATCTGCTACCACCGACCTCCTAAATGAGCTCGAGAGAGGTACAACCAGACCTTGGCTAACGACCTGGTCACTCCCAACTCATCATACACATTTCATGCCACGACTAGATGTTCACGATTCCTAACATCTCCCATGATCCTACTACCAGAAGGCACGACCTCCCAGAAGAGATAGCCGAGACCTTTGACGTGTTGGATAAGCCCTAAGAATATATGATGATTTTACTTAGTTGGCATAACTTTGTATAATGATGCTATTTATATCATTATATAATTTACTTTTATATCGGCGTTTCATTAAATCAATTATGTAATGTCCTTATAATAGTTTATTTCTATTCTTAAAAAATCCCTAATCAAGTGTTATTGAGATTAGGATATTAATTACACACTAAGACTAGTATGTGTTGATTGATGAAGGTCGTCATGGAAATGAGATAACAAATCATCACATAGGTACACATAGAGTATCGTTTACTAGATTGACCTGCCATGAAATCACTCCATGGATTGTTATAGGAGTGTCATGGGTGATTTCATTGTGATAATTATGTCTCATCTTTTGACTTGAGGTCATCAGAGATACCTGTATGAAAGATTGCATACTTTGATATTGTTAAACGTCACTCTTAACAAAGTGGACAATAAAGGCATGTATTGAGTATGTAATAATATGTGCTATGGAATGTTGAATGATCAAGATAGAATTTGTCCCTCTTATATAACAAGAGAGTGATGTCTAGCATTCTTGGTTGAGTGAGATTATGAAATGCATGGCCATGCTCGAATAAGTAGATATGAGATATTTCTCTTTTTCGGTTTAATTAATCTACTCGGGGCTGAGAATACAGATATTGAACTTTACGAGTATGACACGTTCCATGACTTGTGTTCAATTATGACTTCCTGGACAAAGAGATTAAGACATGTTATTTTTATCACGGAAAGTCTCGTCTTGTCACCGACATTCTTGCTAATTGGATAGTAATATGTTGATAGACACCGCTTATTGTACATTACATTAAATATTGTTAATGTCAAAAGCCAATTTTACGAGAACCTATTGGGTCACACATTCGAAACATATTGCTTAGTGGGTAGAATCTCGTTTGGGACCAAAACGTACTTAGCTAAAGTTGTTTAGGCTAATTCATGAATAGGAATTAACCAAAATATAATTAAGAGTTAATTGTGTGACTGAATTGTATTTTTGCAGCTTCATTGAACCTGGACAAATCTTTTTTAGTTACACTCTAATAGGCCTCTCTTTTTTTAATTCAAATAAGAATTCGAAAATAAAAGATTGATTTATCCAGAAGACTTACTTATCACGAAGTCTTCTAGGTTTTTCAAAGAGATTCCGCATCTCTTTTTTCAATAGTTTTCTTTTTTGTCAGAGTGTCTGTGTAGAGAAAAAAAAAATAGAGAGTTCAAAGAAACCAAAAACGAGAAAAACGATATTCACGATTAAATCTAGCAGTTCAATCATGTTTGTCCCGTTGCTATTTTCGTGAGACGTGCACTAGAAATAGACGTTCATGTGACGAAGTAGAGGCAAAAGTCGGAGACTTTTCCTGGTGACTACAGATTTCGATTTTTATCTGAAAAGTTGAAAAAGGTAATGTCTATACCCTCTTTAGACTCCCTCCGATCAATGCCTGGAGGAGGTCTGTTAGTGGGATTCCCTTCAAGACGTCCATGTGTAGGTCGGGAAGTTGGTCCAAAGGTTGATTAGCGAGCTCGTATCTCTTGATGGAGTGTGAATGGCAAGATATCTAAACCCAAGGATACTCCACGATTCTAGGAGCAGTTGGCCTGATTCAAGGATGTCACAACTATCCTAATTGCCTATTGTCACATTAGAGTAGAGAACTAATCGGTGAGGTAATTGATCTCTTTTTATATAATCTAAGCATACGTGGTCTGCGGACAACGAAGAAGGGAACAGTCTCTCTGAGAACAAATTACACCTAATTACTTTTAGAATATTGACTTAGGCATCAGAGCTCTTCCCTGGGCACAGCCCACGTCCGGTGACCCTCTCTACTTTCTTCACAGGTTGCAGTCGATTAACGTCATCATGGTGTTGGGGTGACTCTGTTTTCAACTTTTAGTGTGCCATCATTTTTGGCGCCGTCTATGGGAATTCAACCACAGCCCCGATGCACAATAAATAAATAAAAAAAAACCCAGATGACTGAATCACAGCCTACGTTCATTCAACCACCGCCCCGAAGCAGACCGCCTGGCAGGACACAGCTGTGCACCGGTGAAATGAGCCTGAAGCCCCTCCCATGGCGGAGGACACTAGCTTAGCCTTGGCTACCCGGCAGGAATCGTTGCGGCCATCACGTCCTGGTCTATCTTGAGGTGCCCTAGCAAACCCTCCACCTGTGTAAGAGAGGACCAAGCAAGGGCGTATCGATCCTATTGCCATCGGCAACAACCCCTGGCCACAAAAATCTAGGAGAACACAGATGTCAGCTCCAGTGGAAATGGTGGTGGCTCTAGAAACAGTATCCGATGGATGAGACTACATGTCCACTGGACGCTTTCCAGTGCCTTGCTTAAGAGATACAAAATAACCCATGAGGGGTAGCCCCCAATCCACTTGGGAGAGCGACTCCCCCATCCAATTAGAAGACACAAAGCAATGTGGACCTTATTTAGCCTTCGTCGTTTGTCCACAGCATTTGAACCTCCTGAATGCCATCAGGGTTCAAAGCCCACAGATGGAAGCAAAATATGATGGTTTAGGGGAACCTCTGCAACACATAGATGAATATGTGTCCCATATCGAGATGTTCGAGTACCCTGACCACGTCAAGTGCAAAGCCTTTTGGTCAACATTGACGAAAAATGCTCAGTCTTGGTTCAAGGGCATCCCAGAGGGGAGCATCTCAAGCTGCACATAACTTAAGGAGCTGTTCTTAAAAAGCTATCAAAGCAGAACGAGATGGGAGAAGGATATCAACGACCTCTTAACATCAAGCAGAAGTTTGGAGAGAGTACAAGAAGCTACTACGGTAGCTTCAATGATGAAATAGTGGAGATTGAGTAGAAAATTGATGCCATCTACGTTACTACAAACAAGGTTCGCGTACTTATCCCTCAGGCTGGCCGAGGACCCAGTAAAAACAATCAAGGAGTTGCAGACAGTCCTAGAACAATTGATCAAGGTTGACGAGACAGCGATGCAGAAGAAGATCTCTAACTTCGCTTCAGCCATAGAAAAAGACAATAAAGGGCTTTCAAAGCACCCTCAGTCCTCAGAAAGGGACAGGAAGGGCCTCGCCTAGAAGGGGGAACTTCTGAGAAAAAAAGAAAGACCATCCCCGACCTTGTGACCACTCCACTGAAAAACTCGCGAGCCGAGATCCTGATAGTCATGCGGATGAAAGGTCTCCCGAAGCGTCCAAGACCTCTCAAGAGTCTATTGGCCAACAGAGACTCTGCCAAGTTCACGGTTTCCAATTCCGAGACTTGATGACATGTTGGATCAACTTAGTGGGGCGACGGTGTTTTCAAAAATTGACTTGAAGAGCGGATATCATCAGATAAGGATCAAACTGGGAGACGAATGGAAGACAGCTTTCAACACGGTAGACGGATTATTTGAGTGGACGGTGATGCCATTTGGACTCTCCAAAGCACCAAGCACGTTCATGAGGGTCATGAATCTGGTACTTCGACCTTTCTTAACTAGCTCCGCCGTAGTTTATTTCGATGATATACTAGTGTATAGTGGGACAGATGAGGATCATATACATCATTTACGATTGAGTCTAACAACTCTAAGGGAGCATAGTTTATTTGCAAATCACGAGAAGTGTCAGTGGATGACAGATTGTATTTCTTGGGTTTATGGTTTTGGCCAAGCGGATATTTCTTGAGGAATCGAGGATTCAAGTAGTCCGAGAATGGCCTCAACCACGAAGTGTCACAGAGGTCAGATCATTTCACGGCTTGGCTAGTTTTTACTGGCGATTGATCAAGAATTTCAGTGTTATTATGGCCCCATTGACGGACCTCTACAATGCCAAGGAGTTTATATGGACTGACGAGGCTCAGCGAGCATTTGAGGAGATCAAAGACAAGTTAACTAGTGCACCTGTCTTAGCTTTGCCAGATTTCGGGGAGATTTTCGAGGTAGATTGTGAAGCCTCAAAAGTCAGGATTGGAGCAGTTTTAAGTCAGGAAAGAAGGCCCGTGGCATTCTTTGGGGAGAAGTTAGGTGGTGCGAAATTGAATTATTCGATTTATGACATTGAGTTTTACCCCATTGTTCGAGCACTTCAAAATTGGCGACGTCACCACATTCAGCGGGAGTTCCTATTGTATTCAGACCATTAGGCGTTGAAGTTCCTTCATGGACAGCACAAGCTTCATGACCATCATGCCAAGTGGATCACCATGTTGCAAGAATTCATTTTTACCCTTAAGCACAAATCGGGAGTTATGAACAAAGTGGCAGATGCGTTGAGTCGGCGACATTCATTGCTGAACATGATGAAAATTGTCACTTTAGGCTTCGAGAGCCTGGGGGAGGACTTGCGGAGTGATACTGATTTTGGATAGGTGGTGTGAGATGTCGAGCAGCAACTCCGAAGTGATTTCATACTGCATGAGGGATATTTTTTCCAAGGTAACTCTTTGTGTATTCCAGATACTTCTCTGCGATTATTGATTGTCCAAGAATTGCATGCTCAAGGGCATTTTG
>JAOXNR010000563.1:0-10950 GCA_028571225.1 Parsonsia alboflavescens
ACTGATAAATAAAAGTAATAAACTAAATAAGTAAATCTTTACAGAAAGTAAATGAACACAAGATATAACGAGGTTCATCCCAGTGGAAAAACAT
The DNA here is from genome assembly GCA_028571225.1 of Parsonsia alboflavescens. NCBI lineage: Eukaryota > Viridiplantae > Streptophyta > Magnoliopsida > Gentianales > Apocynaceae > Parsonsia > Parsonsia alboflavescens. The sequence goes on from JAOXNR010000563.1 coordinate 95, forward strand.
CCAATATTAGGCTACGTCCTCAAAGCTTAGTCCATCTGTAAAATCCACTAAGTTGAAAAGCTTACAATAGGTATTGCAAATTACAATAGAATCCGTCTATTCTAATACAAAAATATTCTAACTTTTACCCTATCAAACCATAGCAAGAATCCCTCTTGCTTATATCACAACACCTTCAGGAATCCCTCTGAAGGCGACGAAACTTTTCCCGAAGTCAAACTCCCCCTGAGTAGTGGAACTGTCTTGCAAGAACCTTTGTGACACGTTTGTGACAGCTTGTGATAGTGTGGTAGAGATGCTCCTCCCGAGATCTAAAACTACAGTAAATATTCTCCCGAATATTTATAAGGATTTTTCATCATGGACTCCTCAGCATATACATGCAATCATTCTCAAACTCAATCACTTAAAGATAGCAAGAAGAATATATGAAATATATCAATCGCTAAAAGATAATCAATATCTATAAGAATATTCCAGAGATAATTATGAAGATACCAATTCAGAATAGGCAACCAACAAATCTTCATAAATTTTAATTTAACTCAAACACTAATTTGATCAACCTGTAATATGCAAAAACCAAAATAATAATTGCCCTAATGAATTATTAAAATCCGAAATAATAGCCAACAAATATCTAACAACTTTGATGGGAGAAACAATTACAATCCGAACAAGTCAACATAAACGAGCAGGACACGGATAGAAGTCAATCCAAATGGGCTCAAGGCTCCAACCTTCAAGACTTGAAAATAGACTCATGAAGTCAACAAAGATAGGTGGGCAGCGACCTGCTACCACTGACCTCCAAGGTCATCAACCTCCTAAATGAGCTCTAGAGAGGTACCACCAAACCATAGACCATGACCTGGTAACTTCCAACTCGTCTCATACATCTTCCATGCCACGACTAATTGTGCACAACTCTTAACACCTCTCATGAGCCTACAACCACTTGGCGTGACCTCCTAGAAGAGATAGTCGAGACTCTCGATGTCCACAGACAGGTTGCGAAATTGATCTAAAGGTTGGTTAGTGAGCTCGTAACTTTCGACAAAGACATGAATGGTAAGATATTCCAATCAAGGGAAACTCCACGATTCTAGGAGCAGTTGGTGGGATTTCACACGATCTCACAACTATACTATCACATAATAGTAGAGTCCAAATCGATGAGGTAATTGATTTCTTTTATATAATCAAATCATAATCAGTCTACGGACAAGAAAGTCTTTTTGAGAATTAATTACACTCGATTACTCTCAAAATACTGACTTAGGCATCGGAGCTCTTTACTGGGCAAAGCCCACCTCCGGTGATAATCTTACTTTCTTCTCAGGTTGCAGTTATTGCCGTCATCACGGTTTTGGGGTGACCCAAAGTTCAACGTTGAACCCCATCAAACTTAAATGATATTCCTTAAAGCCAAAAAAAAAAAAAACCAGTAATGTCATTGTATTGTGACTAAATAGAATTTACATAACCTAATATTGTTGTATTGTGATTAAATAGAACTTATATAACTTAATGTCATTGTATTGTGACTAAATAGAATTTATTATTGATCTAACTTAATATTTTTGTATTAATACAAGGGAAGGGAAAAAACATAGAAATGCCATATAAAAAACAAAACCAAAAAGATTAGTAGTAACTTGATCTTTTTCATAACTCTATTGGTTAACCTCCCTATGATATCTGTGCTTGCCCGTTGGTGAAGACCACTCCTATCCACGAAGAGCTTTCCCTCATTCCACAGTTTCGGTTGAGCAGTAGCCAATGCATCCTACAAAGCTATATTCTTCTCACTTTTGGTCCTTCGGATGGCAGGGGATGGATTACTCTGCCAGGAGAAATTGATACGAAAGATTGGGATGGAGGTAATATAAATGGCACATTCTGATTCACGTTAACCATCAGATAGTGCAGAGGAAAGGAATGGAAGCATTTCTGGTGCCGTGGCATCCTCTATATTTGACCTCAGAGGTTGCTTTGGTACTTATGATAAATCTATGATATTTAGATACCTATTGATTATCCATCTTGGTGCAACAAAAAAACCTATAAGCATCATGTTCTTGTATTGGGATGAAAGTAATGAGATGTCATATTGATGGAGATCCAACATCTAAAATACCTTCCGGGCCAATTACAAGAGTTAGAGCATTCAAGTTGAACCAAGCATTGCTCACATTTGTACAAAGGAGGGAAGAGTTGCTTGATTTCCCAACAATCCTTGAACAACAACCACTAAAAGGTGAAGAGCAAACAAGGAAGGAATTCAACTTGTGGATAATAGATGACATCAATGAGGTGTACAATCAAGGAACAACCCTTGGAAGCTTTGGTAATCAAATTGAAGAGCCTTGGAAGGCTTGGGAAGAAATTGACACGGTACAAAACGCGTGTGGCGAGGAGGTGGCATGAGCAAGCACCGGATGGCACAAAAAAGCACCATCCAGGCTCTACAGTAATCAGGCCGGTGCTAGTCACATTCTGATCTGGCACCAGACAGCCGTCCCCCTATGTTCATCTCAATGCAATCTTGACTCTTTTTAGACGATTACGCTTGTTTTAATTGACTATTCTTTGTCTTTCAAGCTAGTTTAAAGGATTAACCAAGTCTTTAATCACCCTTAAGGCTTCTTAGAGTTGAGACTATAAATAGCTCTCTATTTGCAAGACAACTTATTATACAAACACTTTTCAAACAATTAAGAGAATCCTTTTGGATTAAACACATATTTTCTTGAGTGTTCATCTAATAGCTCATCTAGGGTTCTTAGTGAGACTTTAGCTAGGGTAATTGAGTTGAATTGACGGGATTCAATCCATTAGATCATATTGGAAGACATTATGGTCAATGGTTCTAATTTAACATCTTATATGAAGTCTTGGATAGATCTCAATTTGGGTATGCATTGAATTGAATGGTGAATTCATTTCAAATTTGAGATTACGTCATATATTCTTTTGAGAACATCAGCCTAACAGGCACCTTCTCTTATTCCTTTTAGTTTTTTTGAGATATCCACCAATTTCAGAACTACAACATAAAACTCTTCAGTATTCCCTCTTACTTAAACAAATTCAACAATAAGAAGGGCAAGGGATAATCACACTACAGGTTTTAGTGTGGACCAAAATCCAAAATTACCTTGTAAGGTTTTTAACCCGCAATGGCGTTCAAGGATAAATCAAGAAGATGCCAGCTACAAGAAAATAAAGAACATAGAAAAACAAGGCCAAATCAAATATGCGGATTCCGAAGAGAAAACAGCAGTAATTCAAATCCATGTAAAAATTCAAAGTTGCAACATTTAGGCAATAGGCACCTGAAATTTAATGGTCAACTTGTAGACTTGATTGGTTTTTACTTCAAGATGCTTACTGCAAAGGATTATTCCAATACCATTAGAAACTTAAGAAAATTTCTTAAATGTGTGATCATGCTTTTCTTTACAAGATATCTCGATATAATCTCTAGGACTAAAGTATATGAAGTGACCAAATAACAATTATATATATATATATATGATAATCATGTGAGCCAAAAGAGACCCTAATGCAGTAAATATTTATTTGACGCAAGCAGATAACCAGTTTTAAACCATTCACCTTGGCAGGGAATTATATTATCAGCAATTTATCCTTTATTTTTATTTATTAATTGATTGATTAATAGGGAAGGGGAATGTTATCTGGATGAACGGAAGTTATGAGCATAGAGGTCCTGAGATACTTTACCACGGTGGCACATAATGGTGGAGGTCGCCGGTGTTTCTGAGGTGGACAGAGGGCCAGGGCCGGAGGATTCTTTTGCACACCCAAACAGTCTGACCTTTTTTTGCTGCAGCAGAGCACAAAAAAGGAAAATAACAAAAAAAAAAAAAAAAAAAAAAAAGAGATGAGTTCAAAGCCAATCATAAGCTGTATAGCCAATGGTTCATAGTCCATTATCCCTACTTGAGGAAAGAGCAAAATGCATCTGCATAAAATGACTGAAATACGATCTAATAAAATGATGAACAATGCTGGAGAAAAATGCACCTGAAGTGAAAGATGGCTCCTAGAACTACAATTTCACGGCCCCTCAGTATGATTTCCTTTCAAATAAACAACTTTGTTCAAATTGAGATATTTCTGGATTATAAAGAAAGAATAGCTTTACAGAGGCAATGCACATTCCTCTTTTCTGAATCTTATTTTTAACATTTAATCTTCAAATAAACATTTAAACTTAATTGTTCCTCGATCCTTCGCAGAGCTTGACTCATTTTTAAGCTTTGATGAACTCTCCACCCCTCTTCTATTCTCTCCATATTATATTATCTCAGTAATCCATTCTCTTGATGCTTACCTCAGAATCAATTTCCACAGATACAAGCCTTGACAAATTATTGTACTGCTCAAGAGATTCACCCATAAGAACGGAAGAGGAAGGCTGCTGACTTGCATATGAATTAGGTCGCCAACTCAGGCTAAAAAAGCAGAAATGGGAGAGAACCGTGAAACAGTTTCTGAGCTAATTCTTCCCTATGCTCAAAAGAAAAATCAAGCCACATGAGATTCAAGGTCAAAGTGTTTTGACTTGCCAATAAATAAGGAACAATGGCATGTGATAAACAAATTCAGAAGGATAATAGCCCGTGAGAGTGCATATGGTGTTCAAGTAAAAGAGCACCTAGATACAAATACCCTTAACTCTAGAAACTACAGTTTCCACCATTCAAACCAGTCTGAACTGCTCATATCACAATATTAGTACATAGGCCGAAGTTCAGATCAATCAGAAATTATAGCAGAATAAGATGCATGTCTTCATTGTCATTTAAAAACTATTTACAACTATGGAAAAACAATTAGCATGGTTTTTTCTTTTTTGTTTCTTATTTTCAATCAAACAATTATACAAAAGCAAGTAGCAACTATGTAAAGATAGCTGAAACAACTCACCTCATTTATGCCTCGATAGTGAACCAAAACAATATGCTCATATGCCCTGCATAAGCATGGAAAATAAATGAAAAAAAGCAAATTGTAATGCATCTAAAGCTATTACCTAGAAGTCTTTTGAGTATTACTCACACAAACAAGTAAAACTTGGTAAGGATACAAAATCACATGAAAATTCTATAGAATCAAGAAAGAGACGCAGAAAAAGAGTACACCTGCTACTGAAAATAAGACAAATCTGGCTTGATGCCACCATCAGCCATAACAACCTCCTCGTCTCCACTGGGAATTTAAACCGAAGTTTGTTAACCATGTTTAACATAAAACAACAAATCTTCATCATTGGGCAGTAAGGGAAAAAAAAACAAGTGGTAATTAGGCAAGTTTTTCAGGTCCTAATCTCGACTCAAATGCATTTAGACAGGAAAAATAAAAATAAAAAATAAAAAAACCAATGGCAATTAGGCAAGGGCAGAATGCAGTTCTTGTTAGGAGACAATTGTTTTGGTCGTGGGATTAGGAGATTTATTAAGGACTCATGACAAGTGGTATATATAGGTAGAAGAGGAGTAGTGGTGTATAATAAAGCTTCAAGTTCCAAGTGAGGATGATGATAATGGAAAGCTCCTCCCTAATCTTTGAGGGTAATCTAATCTAGTTTCTCTCCACGGTGTCCTTTGGTTTCCATTCATGATAATGAGCAGCCGTTTTGAAAGCAACGAGGGAGTTGAAATGATTACAAGGGCTTGATAATTGTGTTTTGCAGCTGTTTCTTGTAGAACAGTGAGGTCGCTCTCTTGTGAACTGCCTTCGGAACCAAATAAGGATCGTTCCGGACTAAGAAGATGGCCTTCGAAACATGCAAAGCAAACTAAAGAGAAGATTCCTCCTCCTTGCTCTTGGATGCTGAAGTTAGAGAGGAAAGAATAGAAAGATCTCTATTTATAAATATGTTCATAAAGTAACAAGGAATAAAAATGTTAATTGATTTTTTTCTGACTTGTATTATTATAATAATAAAATAAGTATAAAGTTGATTTTATATTAATTTTATAAACAGTGAAGAGTCAGGAGGAGGATACCTAATTTCGGGGCAATTCATCAATATTCATTAATGAAGTGGATCAAATGAAAAGATTCAAGCTCAGCATAATGATTCAACCTTCTTAATTAAAGTGAATTAATTAACTACTTAAATTGCTAGTCCATCTTATTTTGACCTCTTTTTTTTTAATAAGCAGTATCAAGATCAGACACTATTTAACTTAATTAAAAAGTGCATTTGATGTTAATAAGATTTCATATGGTAAGAATTAATCTATTATCTTCTATATACTAATGGGAAGATCATGGAAATCCATATGTCATTCACACATAGGCTTATAAAAGGATCCTGAACACAAGCTCCCAGATCTAGATCCATTAAGAATTTTGTATACCCAAACCCATTCATTTACTTGATGGGTAATAAAGGAACAATTTTGATTTCGATCCAATAGGATTTGGTTCGCAGGCCAAGTATACTCGGTTCGAATTATTCAAAACAAAAAAAAAAAAAAGAAAATCAAAAACTTATTTATATATTCTCAATTGAAACTAATCAATTGACAAAATAAATAAAATTGAAAAACCTGTTTAAAACACACTCTGATAATAAGAATAACCTAACTTAATAATAACACAGTCCAGATATTCAACATTACATAAGGTCAAAGTCACAATGATAGTATAAATTCAAAGTCACAGTAATAACAATAACATAAAAATGATTGAACTTATATTTAATACAATCCAAATTTATAGTCAATATTCTCATTAAATCTAAAATTTAGAATTTCTCCTTGATCCCTCCTTCACAACTATTAATGGTGAATATCTAAAAAATATCCAATTAATTTTAGTTAGTGGTAATATTTATGTATAATAAAAAGAATGATCGGAATACTGATAAAATACAAATAATAAAGCTGATTAGAAATATAAATATCTGAACCTCCAAAAAAAATAATTGACTAATGATGAGAAAATTGACCATACCAAAAGCAGTTGATCTATATAAGTATCAGGTGTCAAGATTAGTCAAAAGTATGTTTTAATAGCAAAATAATCTTCTTTGCTTAGAGATTTAAATGACAAATGACAATTACCATATCTATGCTTAGAGATTTAAATGACAATATCTAAGATGGGAGTTCAATCCGCCTTAGCAATTTTAGCCAATGAAGCATCCTCAATATCATCATCAAGTAACTTTGAAGATAAATCAAATCATAAGTAATGGTAATAAAATTAAACTCAAAATAAAAATGAATCAAATATTTTATTACTTCTCTTTTTCTTTGATTTGATCCAATCACTTGTAGTTATTAATGTTTCCATCACATCAGGAAGTAGTGAGACATGAGATTCATCAATTACCCTTCCTCCAATACTTAATGCAGATTTAGAAGCATCAGTAGTAGTTGGAACAACTAAAATATCCTATGTCATCTTTCCTAATGTGGAAAATTTTGGAGGATTGACCTTCCACCATTCCAAAATATTGAAGGTCTCATTCCTTGGAAACACAAGTTCTTCCAAATACTGATCAATTTCAAATTTCTGATATACACAATGCGAAGCACAACGAGAATTTTTATACCATTTATCAAAAGCATTTAACTTATCTACACTCCCTTCATTTGTATTTCCAAATGCATAATTTTCATCGAAACTCCAAGACCTCAGTCTTCCACCATACTCAAGATACAAATCTCAAAAAGCACTACTAACTCTCTCAACATAATAATCAGCCCTCTCACCATAAATTTCAGTATACCAAAATTGAACCAAGTTCATTTTAAATCGAGGATTAAGAATTATAGGAATTCCTAGCACCAAACAACATTCCTCTCAATATTTAACAAATTTATTGCCTTTGCTAAATCCCTCCTACACTTTTCTTGATCAAATTTTATATTTTTGAACTTCCATTGTTCCAGTAGATGCATTATTTCTAACATGAAGAGTCATTTGTCTAGATTTCTTGTATATCCCATGAATACGAAAGAACTTCATTCCGAAAGTTGCTTTCGACACCAATTACATTATGTAACAATTGCTCTTAAAAGAGAAGTAAATCTAGTCATGTCATCTCATACCTTAGAAGTTAACTTCTTGGAAACTTTCGTAACCTATGCTTTGGAACTTGACATTTGTGGTTGTGAGTCTTGCATAGGGGTACTTGATGACATCCTACAAAAAAAAGTTAAGATTAGTTAAAAAACCAACGAACAGTAAAATCATTCAGTAATTTAAAAATATTTTCTTATATGACAGAAGTCCATATATTCCTTATAATCTACTATATTTCTTTTCTGAATATTTAAAGTTTTTCATGCTTCAAAATATGAAACTCAAAATTACAATGTCACTTGGCTAAAGTAAACATTTTTTAAATTAAATATTAACTGATTATTTTCATAATAGAATAAATCTATATCACATTAAATCTATATTGATTACTCATATAATAATTGATAAAATATTCAAATTCAAATATTGAAGAAAAAAAATCAAATTTGCCAAATAAGAAACTTTTAAACAGAACTTAAACTCTTCTACAAGATTACAAAGTGTTCTATCAACCTAAACAGAAATCTTAAGGGAAACCAAAAACAAAAACCTGGAAAGGAAATACATCGATCAACCTAATTTCTTCTACAAGACTATCGAGTGTTCTCTCTTCTCCCTCTTAGTTCTCAAGACTCTTTTGTCTCTATCGATAATACCGAGTAGCCAGTAGCGGCTATGACTTGCAGCACTAACAGCTTTGCCAATGTCGATGCAAGTAGCAGAAGGCGACGACTTCAGCTGCAGCTACTTTAGTACTAGGCGACGACGACTTCAAAGGTAGGCGGTGACTTCAACAACAGTGGCGGCAACATCAACAGTTGTGGAGTAGAAAAGTAGAAGACGATAGCTTGTAAGGTTTTCTAAGACTAAGAGGAGTGAGACAAAGAAAGGTTTGTGTTGTGAAAGAATAGATCTGAGAAGTGAGCGTGTAATTGGGATAAAGCTATCAAAATTTAAGGTTGAAATTACTACTATTAGATTAAAACAGATCTAATGGCTATTCGCTATATATATAAATATAATATATTATATATGTTTTTTAATATATAATACGCGAATTGGGTCCAGAATAACTAGTACCAAGATTAGATTCGTTTATAACAGTGCTTTTGGGTCTAGGACGGGTGCGAGTTTGGATCTAAAAAAACAAATGCCGGACCCGAGTAAATGGGTTCCACTGATAGTTTTTTTTTTTTTTTTTAATAAATCACAGTAGCAAAGTAAAAAAAACTAAAAAACCGTAAAATAACCATTCATCTTCTACATAACTCCAGTCGTTTCCATCATCCTCTCTTAATTTTCTGGCAGATCAAAAGAATAGTATCATAAATTTTGTTCATATTAGAACCTGAGGCAGCTATCAGGTTGCGAGGAAGGGAGAAAGAAGAGGAGGAGGAAAACATAGTTAAAAAATATAGGGGGGTGAAAGTTTGAGAAATTACATAATGACCAAATTTTTCTAGAAATTAAGTTTGAAAGTGTCATCGAAGCCACCAGTTACCATGGTGGAGCCCGAAACGTTGGCGGCACACTTGATTGTAGGGAGGACAGGAGATGCCTACAATAGATAATAACTGAGTTTGATGGAGTGATTATGGCTGCCATGGCCGTTGCAAGAACCACCTACGCAGCGACAAAATTTCTGCAGAAGTCGAGTCTAGAAGCGTCATTGAAGTCGCTAATTATTGCGGTGGAGGCAGAAACGGCGACAGTGAACTTGATTGTAAATAGAACAGGAGATGCTTGCAATTGATAATAGATGAGTTTGATGGAGTGATTATGGCTGCCATGGCCGTTGCAAGAACCTCCGAGAGAAATAAGGGATTTTGATTTACTTCGTAAAGGCTTAGCAAAGACAGAAAAATATCTAGAAAAAACATGTGGTAAATGCAAGAAAGATAAATGGACCAACAAAAGGCCTTATCTATAATTTCTTACAATTCCAACTGAAGGCCCAAAAGATTTTTTTTCTTCCCTTTTGTTTTTCTACAATAAAAACTGCCCAAATGATTGATATTAAAACATGAATGTATTCCTAATCGATTCCAGTAGAGAAATTTTTCAAAACTAACATCAAGCATACAATGATGTCTTTTTGTCATATCGTCTTATAATATATATTTTTTCCTTTCATTTGCTTCAATGTTATCTATATTCATATTATTGAGGAAGTTTTTTTGAAAGTTGTTTCTAATAATTTATAGATTAATGTAAATTTGATCATTTTTAATTATTTCAATGTTTAGTTTAAATTAAAACAACAAATAAATATAATAAATATTTCACACTTTCAAATGAGACGGTTGCCATCCGCGTGGGTGTAATACTAGTATCAGTATATAAGATTTCCCTTCTTTTTTTTTTATACCCAAAGTATTGTTGTTTACAATAAAACTAGCAAAACTTGATTTTTCTTTCATTTGTTATGATTAAAGAGAATTGTGTAGCTATGAAAAATTGATATTTTCACATAATGAAACTATATTTAAAAATTCTTAATCTATATAAAATTTTTCATAAAAAATTTAAATTGCGCGAGAAGGATACCTAGGTAAGAGTACATTTATTTGACAAAAATATCTTTGTATTATTATTGGGGAGTGAAAGTTTGAGAGATACCAAATGAAAATGTGTTAAAAGAGAGAGAAGGAACCTAGACGATAGGAAAACCAATTAATTCCCAAATATATCCAAAATGGTTTGACTCAATTTCAATTTTACCCACTTTCTATAAACATTTCATTTCTACCCAAATGCGTTGACCCAATTTCATCCTATACCCA
>JAOXNR010000565.1:0-10945 GCA_028571225.1 Parsonsia alboflavescens
TCTTTGTACTTTGTACGAGAACTCTCAATCATTATTAATATCATCTTCAATCTCCAACAAGTCTTTCTTCATTCTTGATCTTCTAACCTTATATTTGAAATACAAGTTCTTGTACATAAACTCCTTGATTCCATAAGCATCTTCATATGAAATCTTCCATGAATTATCCCATGTCATGTATGCTCTTTGATCTCCATCAGGCCTAGAGGTCGTCGACCTCCGAAATGAGTTCGGGGTCCTAAATGAGCTCGGGCTAAGGTCTTGCCAGACCTTGACTTCGACCTGGCAGGCTCCGGTCCGAATCATAAATCTTCCATGCCGCAACCACCGATGCACGACTCCTAGTCACTCCAAGGAGCCAAGGATCACTCGACGCAACCTCACCGAAAGAGATATTCGAGTTTCTCAATGTCCACGGGTAGGTCACGAAGTTGGTCTGAAGGTCAGTTACGAGCTCACAGCTCTCACAAAGACGTGAATGGAAACATCTCTTGACCCAAGGAAACTTCGTGATCCTAGTAGCAACTGGCGGGATTAGATTAAATCTCACAGTTATCCTGATTGCCTATGACAACGTAGAGGGGAACTGAATTCCAAGAGGTAACGGATCTTTCTTTTGATTACTTAAACAAAAACACCCAGTCAGTCTAGGGGACGGACAAAAAAACTCTCTTGGTTTCATGAGAACAATCCTTATCGGAAAACTTTCCCAAAATACTAACTTAGGCATCGAAGCTCTTCCCCGAGCGATAGCCCACTCCGGTGACCTCTCTTTCTTATCTTCTCAGGCTGGTGACAGAGGAATTCCATCAGGATCTTCGGGGTAAGCCGGCCCATCACTTTTGGACCCCATCACTATTAATTTTTTTAACTTACATTAGGATTAATGTCAATAAAAAACTGTTACACAAATGAGAATTATAAGAAACATGATCATGGTTTATAAAGATATCACCATTGTTAAACAAGATTTGCTCTTTGCAGCCACAGTTACCCTTCAAAAATAAAAATGACATTGGAAATCTACAAACAAGACCCATGATGTTACGGATCCATAGAGATTATCCACCAAATATATGTGGACTGCAGGATCACCATATCTAAAAATGCCAAACGAAGGGAAACACTGACTTTTTTTTTCCTATTACAATCAAATCCCTATGGAAAACTAAATCTCGAAACAACTATCTAGAAAAACGATGAGTATGAAAAAGACTCAAGCGAAAGGAAGATGATCGATGGAGCGATGGTGGGAGGACGGTCCTTGGCTTCTTCATCATCATCGACGCCGTCGTGAGAAATGATGAGATTGATGCTGGAGCAACGCTCCAGAGAGACAAAGAAGGAAGACGCTACACTATTCCCAACCCAATTCGCCAACTCGGTACAACTTGTCGCGTGAGATGATCCCATGGTTCTCTCCACCGATATATCAGGTGCCACGAAGAAAAGGGATAATGTCCTAGTTCTGTATTTAAGCTCAGAATTCAGGAGAGAGAAATGGAGGATATTAGCAGAAAAAAGAAGCAATTAATTTTATTTAATGGGTAAAAAGTGTAATAAATACATACTTTTCAATTTTTTGGTTTAGATATTCATTTTTTATTTTTTATTTTTTGATAATTTCATATATTTGAACTTTAAAAAACGATCAAAAGTGACACTTTCATTCAAATTGACAATTAACGACTAACGAAATTCAATCAAATCCACTTAATTTGATCTTTCTCGAACATAAATTTGAAGGGACAAAAAAAATGAAATCACAATTCTTCTTGAAAGCCCACCCCCCTCATGATAACCTCTATCAATCTCTTTGAATAACCTTGACAACTGTACCATCTCCGGCAGTGAATAAACGGAATCAAGAGAAGTGACCAACCTCTTTTTTCCAACTCTCTTTTTCCCCGGGCTAGATTCGGTTTCCTCCAACCTATTTCTGCCAGATCTAGTTGTTGGTGTCCCGGATCTTTTAAACCTGCAGCCGCTGGACCACAAATCTCCCACGATCTGCTCTCCCATCGCTGCTGTCCCTTGATTCTTGTCACGCATCTCCAAATCTAGCCCCTTCAAGCTCACCAAGCCAAAGCCCTCTTCCTCGGCCCACCCCCACATCCACTTTTGACATCAAGAATGGCGAGTGCTCATCAAAGTTTTTAGAATCGGATCGATGATCGAATCGGAAAAGTTATTGATTTATAATTTAATGATTCAATCATAATTAAATTGAAATTGAACCAATTAATTTTAAAATTAAAAATTATTTATTTTATAAATTAAAATATGTCAAAATAATATAATTTATTCCAAATTAATAGTATATATATTTATTAACTAACAATAAAAACCTATAAACCCTCTTTTTCAAAATAGATAAGAAATGATAAGGATTAATAAAAGAATTTTTTACTTTGGAGCAGCTCTTGAATCAGCCTAATCCCCCAACATGCTCAACAACCGAAAACCTAAAGGGACTGGACGGCCAAGAGGAGCTTGCTTATGGAATGAAGATAGGCCGGTCAAACAAAAGCAAGGCGCAATGAGCTCTCCGCTTCGTCTCACCGAGTAGGGCTATTCTCTCCAGGGGCGACTCCACCAACGAAGGTTCAGTTTCAGCCGCCGAAGTGATCACTTAGACCATTTGATACCCATCATCTTGACCATTCACAGATAAGAAGGAAAAGAACTCGTTCCCTTTTCGCTTGCCCAGCAGAAAGAATGTAGGAATTCTTTGGATGCTTTTCTTGGCAAAATGCACTCAAAAAGTATAAAAGGTTTCTATTTGGGGGCAATGAAATTTTTATTTAATTTCTGATTTTCTTTTGATGAAGGCCTGAAGCATTGTGGTAAGAGTTGCCGGCTCAGGTGGCTGAATTATCTCAGACCAGACACCAAACACGGAGGCTTCACTGAAGAGGAAGCAAACGTAATCATAACTCTTTACAGAAACATTGGGAGCCGGTTAGTAGTAGTGTTAGCCCTTTCGTGTTCTTGAGTTTCTATAATTAATTTGGTCTTCAAATGCAATATTGCAAGAAAAACAGAGAATGAATTTTTTTCCCCTTTTCCAATTTCTTCTTCTTGTAGACGGTCGGTGATAGCTTCCTAGTCGAACTGATAACGATGTGAAGAACTACTGGCTTATTTGTCCAATTTTCCCTTTGTGATTTGTCTTTTGGTTATTTGTCCCACATCGAAAAACTTGGTATAAGGTCTAGCTCCTTCTATATTTAGAAGAGAAAGTGCAAATTGAGAAAGCTAACCTACAAATGATTCAGGGTTAAAGATAAAGATTTTTTTATTTCAATCTAATTGTCTGACTTTTTAATTTTTTTCAACTTGATCCTAAACATTTTATTAATACTGATTCTTCATATATCAAATGGTTTTTTTCAAAATCAACTTTTATATATCAATTGGACAGTTTAAAGCATCGATGTGCGGTCCATCGGGTCCGAAAAACATTGATGCTCATGGTTGATATTGAGATCGACTCCAATGTGACAGTAACTCCACGACAATGCTTCCACGAGCTTCATCACCAATGGAAGCACTTTTTCGTTGAAGAATAATTTGGGAGATTTTGGCACAATATCATGAATATTAACCACTCCCAGAAATTTTAGACCCAGCAATTCGAATCTCTCCTTGAATTTAACTCTTCTTGAATCTAACTCTTGGACTTGAGAATCACATGCCACAAAATGTGTCCCTTTTGCGGTTTGGGGATCCCACTGCCACTTGCACCGCCAAAAGGGCTCGCCCAAATGCTCATGCATTGCAGCAAGAAACTAGTGTGGAGTGGAACCAACGAATGAAGTAAAAGCATTAAAAAAGAGCAGTCCTGATTGGGCTATCAATTAGCCTTCATTTTTGTGGGTTTAATCATTTGCTTTAGCTACGAAGAATAACAAGAACAGCAACGATTCTCATCCCGATACAAAGAGTGCTTTCGGAGAATCCACTGTGACTGCATTGTAAAAGCCCTTGTTCTTTTATTTTCCAAATTTATCCCCAAAAAGGTCAATCTAAGGGGTACACTTAACAGTCAAGTTGCCAAAACATAAGAAAGTTCAGGTGTTTATGATACTTTGTACTCTTATTTAATGGGGAATAAACAGTTTTTAAGGAAAATCTCCACCTCTAACGACCGGTTTCTCACTGTAATGAATATGCAATGACGCTGGAAGTCTGAACTGGACCAACAGTCCCGTTTTTTAAAATATATCTCAACTTTCGTTCCAAATGTTTTTCCATTTTTGGGTTACTAATGATTTTATTTAACTTTTTAGTCCCTAAATATGTTTTGATCTGTCATATTAGGTCCTTAGTTTATCATTCTTCTTAACTTTCCTTAAACCTTTTTTGTCTTTTATTTTAGGTCCTTAATCATTCTCTTTTTAATTTTAAAATTTTAAAACTATTTTTGACTTACACAAAATATTTTCATTCCAAAAAAGATATTTTGTGTAAGTTAAAAATAGTTTAGGATCTAAAAAGTCAAAAAAAAAAAAAAATACTAGTCTTAAAAGATAGAAAATGAATAGAGATCTAACTTGAAAGATGAAAAAAAATAATGACTCAACAAATTTTAAGAAATTATTAAAGATCTAACATGGAAAAAAAATTAAAGATGAAAAATGAGATTTTACATCTTTTAAGTACATGTGGAATGTTTAGAGTTATGGACGATAATTTACCTTAAAGATTAAATTTACCCTAAGATTAAATTACCATTGTCAATATTATCAAGAAAATAACCACTTCCTATTTTGTTTAATGAGAAATTAAAATTTATACTAGAGTCTCTATCTAAAAAGATTTCTAAATGTGATTTTACCTTATTCTATAGAAAATTCATTTGAAATACTAAGAATTCTGAATATCTTTATTGGTATGAGAGTCTTTCACCTGAAATTTAAGAAATATTAACAAAAAGTTCTAAAAATAGATAAACAAAACTTAAGTAGTTTCATGCCTTGATTCTGATGCATTATCTTGATTTCAGCTACATTCATTTACATGCAATAATTAGAAAGTTATTTTACTTTCCTTTTCAATATTTGTCCTCTAATTTATACCCAAAGGTGCTAAATAATAGGAGTAATTTTATTGCGGTATCAAAATGGATAGATGTTTTAAAATTGGATCACAGTTTTTAGTTGTACAAATTTTAACTAAAAGAGGTGTTTTTTTTCTTTTTTTGGGGATCATTTTAACCTTAAAACATGCAAGATATACAAAACAATTCATACATAAACCAAATTCGTAGGTTGTTGGTGGAAGTGGAATGTTAATCGTTTAAACTTACTAGAGCAAAACATAACCCATTACTCATCTCTCCATCTTCATACTGCACTGAAAACACTCCATTTCCGCTACCATAACTTCCCATTTCATGCACTATCTTTGCATCCAGTAACAACCCATTACGAAGCACATCTGGGTTTGTTTAAGATCACACAATCTCTAAAGTATTAGCTTCAAAATCACCTCACAAGCTTGATAATCAACTCCAACAGGCAATCTAGACTATGCATTGTGTACTAGATGTTTAAAATGAATTTTCAGTTAGGTATTAACTTAATGTGTTCTTTTTTAAAAATATATATATATATAATCTTATATTTGTTAAATATATTGAAGTCTGGTTGTTTCATAGCTTGTATGGGTTATGTTGAGATTGCGTATGGATTGTTTTGAAAGTGTGTACAAGTTGTGTATTCTATTCTTGATAATTATATATCATTTGAGTTGTTTCATGTCTTGTATGGATTGTTCCAAAACTGTGTATAGGTTGTATAATAACTCCAACAAGCATCCTGAATTCTAGAAGACATCACACTATCTCCTAAAAACCAAAATTTACTTGTTCTGCAAAAAAAGTAACATTTTTATGGAGTTATTGCTTTTTTATGTGTAATGGTTGGTTCTTTGTGTGTGGAATGTGCTTTTTGTGTCCCGTAACAAAATTAGAACGAATTTTTAGTTGGATATTTGCTTAATGCGTTCTTATATGTTCTTCGTTAAAATATCTAATCATTCCTTGTATTAGTTAAATATATTGAAGTCCGATTGTTTCATAGCTCGTATGGGTTATTATAAGATTATGTATGGGTTGTGTATGTCATCCCTAGTAATTATATATCATATAGGTTGTTTCATGTCTTGTATGGGCTATTCCGAGGCTGTGTACGGGTTGTGTATGTCATCGCTGATAATTATATTTCATTTCAATTGTTTAATGTCTTGTCTGGGTTGTTTTGAGACTGTGTGCGAATTGTGTATTCCATCGCTGATAATTATATATCATCAGAGTTGTTTCATGTCTTTGTATAGGTTGTTCTAATTCTATATATTGGCTATATATGTCATCTTTGATAATTATATATCATATGGGTTGTTTGATGTCTTGTATGGGTCGTTCCAAGACTATGTATAGGTTGTTCCAAAACACAAGATCGTTGTGTACTAGACTATGTATTGTGTACTAGATGTTTAGAATGAATTTTCAATTGGGTATTTACTTAATGGGTTCTTTTATTAAAAAAAAAAAAACTGATCTTTTCTTAAATTTGTTAAATACATTGAAGTCCGGGTTGTTTCATAGATTGTATGGGTTATTTTGAGATTGAGTATGGGTTGTTTTGAAAGTGTGTACAGGTTATGTATATCATCCCTGGTAATTATATATCGTTTGGATAGTTTTATAACTTGTATGGGTTGTTATGAGATTGTGTACAAGTTCTGTATTCCATTCATAATAATTATATATCATTTGGGTTGTTTCATGTCTTGTATGGATTGCTCCAAAACTGTGTACCGATTGTGTAATAACTCTAACAGGCATCCCGAATTCTAGAAGACATCACATTATCTCCTCAAGACCAAGATTTAGTTGTTCTGCAAAAGAGTAACATTTTTATGGAGTTATTGATTTTTTGTGTAATGGTTGGTTCTTTGTGTGCGGAATGTGATTTTTGTGTCCCATGACCAAATTTTAGAATGAATTTTTGGTTGGGTATTGGCTTAATGGGTTCTTACATGTTCTTCGTTAAAATATCTAATCATTCCTTGTATTAGTTAAATATATTGAAGTCCGATTGTTTCATGGCTCTTATGGATTGTTCTGAGATTATGTATGGGTTGTGTATATCATCCCTAATAATTGTATCTAATATGGGTTGTTTCATGTCTTGTATGGGTTTTTCCAAGATTATGTACGAGTTGTGTATATCGTCCCTAATAATTATATTTTGTTGCAGTTGTTTCATGTCTTGTATGAGTTGTTTTGAGACTGTGTGTAAGTTATGTATTCCATCGCTGATAATTATATATTATTAGGGTTGTTTCATGTCTTTGTATGGGTTGTTCTGATTCTATGTACTGGCTATATATGCCATCCCTGATAATTATCTATCATATGTGTTGTTTGATGTTTTGTATTGGTTGTTTCGAGACTGTGTACGGATTATTCCGAAACACAGGATCGTTGTGTACTAGAATATGTATTGTGTTGTGGATTTACTTAATGGGTTCTTTAAAAAAAAAAATCTGATCTTTTCTTATGTTTGTTAAATATATTGAAGTCCGGGTTGTTTCATAAATTGTATGGGTTATTTTGAGATTGTGTATGGGGTTGTTTGGAGAGGGTGTACAGGTTAGGTGTATCATCCCTGATAATTATATATCGTTTTGGTAGTTTCATATCTTGTATGGGTCGTTACGAGATTGTGTACAAGTTGTGTATTCCATTCCTGATAATTATATATCATATGGGTTGTTTCATATCTTGTATGGATTGTTCTAAAACTGTGTATCGGTTGTGTATGTCATCCCTAATAATTATATAACATATGGGTTTCTTCATGTCTTGTATGGATCGTTTCAAAATTATTTATAGGTTGTGTATTCCATCTCTAATAATTATATATCATCTATATTGTTTCATGTCCTATATGGATTGTTCTTTAACTATCACAGGGTTGTGTTATGTCATCTTTGATAATTTTATATCTTATGAGTTGTTTCATGGCTTTTATGGGTTGTTCATTGACTGCATGTGGATTCTCTTGCATGGGTAGTACCCATCTACCTTGAATCTATCATGCATTGGGATGTGCGTGTAATTGAACCACTCAAGATGAAGGCCACACTGATGGATTCTCTAAAGACAAGGGAACAAAGATGGAGGCTAGGCTTGAAGAGTTGAGGCCAATGAGCTTCTTGATAGGTGATCTATCTGATAGATGGGGACTATGGGAGAAGGCGAACAAGAGGAAGAAGACCCTTGTGAAACCCACAGACTGGAAAATCGGATTGAAAATCACTCTTGCCAGAGATAAGTCATTCCAAACTAATGGCAACAACCATAGGGCATGCTCAATCGCTGCCATGCAATTAGTGATATACAGTGAGCCCCCATATCTCAAAGATTTAAAGATTGAAAGACTACGAGACGTAAAATTATTTTCAATTGGAAAGAATGTTCGAGAGTATAATAAGTTTTAGTTTGATAGTCATGTGGATATTAAGTTTGAATCTGAACTTTTTATTATGCAATGTCTATGGAAGGAACATTTTTAGGATAAAGAGACTTATTCGCAGTCAAAAACCCATAATATCTTAAAAAATAATTTGTAACCCTTTGGAAAACAACCTAAGTTAATCAGATAACCTATAGTACCTCTAAATAACTCGTAACCCCTTAAAAAATAACACGCAACCCCATACCACACAACCCCTATCATCTCTAAGGAACCAGTAACCCCTTAAACAAACAGCTTAAAAATAATTTGAATAAATTAATCAGACAACTCAATTCACCTTTAAAAGATTTTTTTATACATTATATTTTATCTAAAGTGCTATTTTATAGTTACATGAAATGAATGAAAATATATTTTGGAAGAATTTTCATCCAATCATAACTGGGATGTTATTAAGGTTGGCAAAGTGAGTAATCAACTATTCATTTAAATTAATGATAAATAAATTACACTCATTGACATCAAAATCATTTAAGTCATGATTTATAAATGATATAATAAATGATTTAAAATATGAATAATCATGACTACTCACTTAACTCATTTGACTTTTTCTTTAAGCTACAAAGATAGTTTAATAAGAAAGCACTCTAACCCTTCAAATTTTCATTCTCACTCTTTTTAATCATTTATTCACATTTACTTTAAAAAAACTAATAAAAATAAAAAACCAATCTTCTTATATTTCGCTCTTTTTTTTTTTTTCCTCCATTTTTTCTTTCATCATCCTTTTTTATTTTGTTTTCCTTTTCAGTTTTACTTTTCTTTCAGTGTTTTTTTTCTTTTCTTCTTAAATGTTCGACCAGAATTCCGCTTCCTTGTACTCGTCATCCTCCCTGATCTGCAGACAAAGTTGCCATGGTGGAATTCTTGAATTGGAAGTCAAGAACTAGGAAAAGGAAACTTTTATCCATCTATTTATAGAGCTTAGAATTTTATTATTATCAGATTCAAGACAGGATTTCAAATTCATATTTTCTTTTAACTATTCAATCCTTCATATTTTGTCTAGGAGACTTTAGGTAAGTATATGTAAATTTTAAAATAAACGAAGTTGTGCATAAGACTTTCATATTAAAAATTTATTTATTTTAAGAAATATGCATTTAAATTCGTTATTATGCTAATAAAGATCTACAATGCCATATAATTTCAGCTTACAAATTTATGACATCCCATGTTATAAATGAGTAAAAACAAATTCAATTTTTCACAAAATTGACATCCCATATATAAATGAAGAATTATTGGTCAATTTAATTCTCAAACTATACCCTTTTGGAAGCTTTAATCCTTAAAGTCTTTTGTTTTTTTTGACCTGTTTAGACATCGAAATTTGGCTTACTAGATTAGCCAAAATGACGCCAAATTCGGGTAATTTGATCAATAGAATCAAAATGACTATGGGATAAATTGCTTAAAGACTAAATAGGCAAAAAAAAAAAAAAAGAAACCTTTAGAAACCCCAATAACTCTATGAATGAACAAAATCAAATTCAATTTTACAACTTATAAGCCCAAATTGATTACTAAATGTAATCTTAATATCAAAATATAAATTCAAAGTGATTTTACTCAAACCACCATTCCAATTTTATGAGAACCTAAAATGGACCAAAACTTAGAACTTTTAGGACTCATTTTGGTGGGATGCGCAGGCCAAGGCAATAGTGCAACACCAAGGCTATGCTCAAGGACCCGAATAGCAAGCTATCCATTGGACCCTTTCCCTAAAAAAATTAAGTTAATATCATGTGAACCAATGATCCACGTATCAGATATTAAACTGATAAGAACAGATACTACACTTGATCTTAGCCAAAAGGCCGAGAAAGGTATGATTTTTACGGAGGCCAGTCTCAGCATTTTATAGTCGTTTGCAACCAATTCTTCTGAAGGAAGAACCGATGTGGGATCTCTCAAGTTAAGGATTTAACGCCCCAAAACAAAATAAAAAGTAAAGAATGCATCTTTGGGCGCACTCAATATACAATATATATATTTATACAATTCAGTAGAGGTTCCTTTGGGTATTTTTTTATTTGAATTTTTCTTTGAATTATAAACGTAGTATATAAAAAGAACACCCCAACACTCTAATGTTCATACTTATGCTTTTAATCAGTTCCTCATATTTCTGTTTCATATTTAGTTTTTTCTTCTTATATTCTACTTTTTTCACCCCTTATCTTTCTTTCTTTTTGACCTTTTTTTTATCCTTAGTTATTTTTTTAAGAAAAAATTTCGGTTTGTAATCCCACCACCTTACCCTTAGCCCCTAAACCTCCCCTAAATCCCATTCGTCCATCGTTTTGTTCTTTCTTCTTTTTATTTAAAATATTCATTTCTTCTTCTTTTTTCCCTTTTTTTTCCCTCCTTAATCTAAGAAAAGGAAA
>JAOXNR010000566.1:0-10945 GCA_028571225.1 Parsonsia alboflavescens
CAGGTGCACACGAGGAACACACGGTTGATGCACATAATAGAAATCCTATATATATATATATATATATATATATATATATAAAGACCAATCAAATTACGCTTTCTTTTTTCTAGTTTCTCTATTTTCCACCCTCATCTTATGCCTTTTTTTGGACAAATTAATAAACTTACTGATTAAACATACATTGATTAGGTCTTACCATTTTAATTTGACCAAACTAATTGCCGAGAACATAATTCTTGAGTTGAAGGGCAAAATATCTCAATAAAGTTTCACATGGTTCACTCAATTGCATTACCAGTACTTTACTAAAGTGCATTGTTGAAAATGAAATTTACAAATTAATAAATTCACAGCCTTTTTTTTTTTTTGCTTCCTTCCTTCTCTTTTTACATACCATAAATGCACATAACCCTTGGGAAATTTGCCATCTATGGCAGTAAAAAATTATGTGAAGTGGGCATTTCTAGACAGGGATAAATAAAGTTACTTTTCTTTCTAGTACTGGTAAGTAGTCCTTGGGTCCATCTTGCCCAATGCCCCCCAATAAACCTCTCTTTAGGGACACTTCTTTGACCCAAAGTAAATGGCAATTTTGGGTGGTGAATTAGCTTTTACATCATGGCAGGATAGTTAGCGTGGGACTCGAGATGATTACATGGTAGTATTATATATTGGGCTTTGTTTGGTATCCCAAATCAAAATTTAATTTCAGAAATTACAATTACAATTGTAGTTTAATGTCTTAAATCATTAATTAGGAATTATAATTATACTTTTATTATTTCCCTCTCACATCATTATTGTGAGTTTTCTTTGATGATATATATATGGGTAAAACTAATTGTTAACGTCACTAAAAACTTGGGTGAGTCACCCTGATGTGAAATGAGGTTTTATAAGATATGACTTCCGTACGGAATTAAATGTCTCAATTTGACTTGTATAGATTTTAAGAAAATTAGTTTATTTAGTTATTTTTAAAGTTAAAAATAAAAATATCAATTTATCAACAAAATTTGAACTAGTTTAGGAAATGGGACATCCATTTCAATACAATTCAAAATAGAAATGTGGACATTCAATTCTGAATGGAGGGAGTATTTGATGATATCCATATTTTCCGTTAAAGCATGAGAATATTGGTCAAAATGGAAAAGTAAATCAAAGATTAAAGAAACCATGAAGGTTTTAGCCTAATCTCGTACCTTGACATTTTTGTTTCATAAAGTAATGTGTAAAGTTTAGGGTTCTTCACGTCCAACTAATTTCTTTTAAGTTGAATGAGAAGACTATTTTTTCCCCCCTTCTATAATTCAAGAGTGACCATTAGCAAGTTTTGTCACTGTTATTTCATAACAAATTATTTTGCTAGATATTTCATTATTCATTTTTCTATTAATTTCAGTCAATATCGAATTTTCATGAACTAATTTTATAGTAAAAAAAAAGGTAATTTCATGAGTTATTGATATATAAAAAAGTTTGATTCTTATAATTTATTTTGGATATTTTTCTTTAATTTTATGAGTAATATTTGAGTCGGGTTTATTATTTTACTTGGGTTAGATACACCTTAGGAGGACTCAAAGGCACCTACTAAATCATTTAATTTTGAGTTGAATAATTGGATGGAAGGAGAAGGAAATGGTGAAACGATGAGGAGTCATCGAAAATGTGAGGAGGAATAGCATAAGCCAATGTAAGTTAAAGGGCAACCGTGAAACAAAAGGGACAAAAAGAGAGAGTGACGTTTTGCAAAGACGAGTGCGCTTTAATAGGGGTTCCAGCTGATAAGGGAGATAGACCACTAGGGAGAGCCCGATAGAGATGGTGAATTACCTTAAAGTAAACCTTCCTAAAATGGAATGGGATCCACGTGTCTTAATATGTGAAGCTGATGGTGCCTGCCCTTTTAAGGTTATGTATCTGACAGAATTTGTACTCTTGGACCCCACAACATTTAATCACTTGGCATAAAATCTCCATCGGAATTGCTGGTCCCCCCCCCCCAACGTCCCCGCATAAAACAGATCTTCTTTGGTTTTCCTCTGATTTTGTGAATCTTCTCTTCTTCTTTCTTTTCTTTAAGCCAAGGATTTTGGTTAAGCTCTTGGCACTCTGATATGATATGACACCAAAAGCTCTTCGTTTTTATCCCACGGAAAAAACTTGTGATCTGATCTCTTAACATAGTCATTCGGGAGTAGCGATCACATCTCTTAATCAAGATTTGGGATGGAGGGATTATATATTTTTTTTAAAAAAAAATTCCTAAAATATTATTCTCTCTATCCCTTATAAATTTTATTGAAAAAGTTTTGACTTCATTAATTTTAACCATAACCACATTAATTTCATTGTACTAATTTATTAATGGAGACATATAATTTCGGCCAGAACAAGTATATTTTTTAAAAAATTAAAATTAATTTTTTAAAAAATATATAAAATAATTCAAACACAAATATATATTTATATTTTTATATAAAATGAATTATGTAATAGAACTTGTAGGGTCAAATGAATAGCTTCAACTAAATGTAATTTTCAATTCCCAAATTTAAATTGAGCAATGGTTTTTTTTATAATTTTTTTATAATATGTTGAAGAAAATATTTCTTTCATACGGAATTAAATGTTCCTATTTCTTTTTTCTTTTTTTAGCATCTGTCTTTCCCTAACCCTCCCTATATCCCTCTAACTTGAGGATTAATAGTGACACTTTACCTACCCTTATTGTGTCTCGAACTCAATACCCCCGATACTAAGTGTTGCTGCTTAACATTAAGCTAATAAGGCTTTATATGTTCCTATTTCTATTTTTGATTGTTCGAAATTGAATGTTTCATTTTTTTAAATTGATAGACTTTAGTAAAAAAAGATCTCATTAACAACCCTTTTAGGCCTTGGAATATTCTATTACATCTGTTACACAATTTTCTATACCATCAAATAAAATAATATATATTAATCGATAATCAAATACACTTAGAGTTTAGCATATCCTTGTAAGATTTTATTAATAAAATATATCTATAAAAACATATGTGTTTACTTATTTTTGGTGGTGTAGAAGATGATATAGAAAATGTGATAGAAGATATGAAGCCCTTTTTAATTTAAATATTTACATTCACTTGCATTATTAAAGAGAAAAATAAATGACTAATTTTTTTTAAAAGTCAAATACATTATTTTTTTTATGAAATTAAAATAAGACATTTTAATTCTGGATACATGCAGTATATGATTTAATAAAATGTCAAACGCAAGATTTTTATGGACAACCTCATTCTCATGCTTATTGTTTTCAACTTGAACCATGAGTTTTTCTTTCTTTCCATTTTTGGATGGTGTATCACGAGTTTTAGACACTTATTCTTAATATTTTTTAATATTCTTATTCTAATTTATGATGGATTTATTATTGATTAATTAATACTCCCTCTGTCAATAAATATAAGTCATTTTAACTAATTTTTCTTATCACTAATTATAAGTCACTGTTATTAATTGACAACACATTAAAACTTCCTATGTTTCATGTATATTTAACTCATATTTTAATTGATTTCTACTGATTATGGGATATATTTGGGACAATTTTACAAAATTACAAAAGAATTAAGGTTTGAACTGAAAATTGCTTGAAAAAGTTAAAAGTTCTTAGATCCTAATCGAGGGCTATACTCGAGGAATCAAAGTCAATATGCGAAAAGTCAAACTTCGACTCAGATTCAAAATACGATAGAATCAGCGAAATACTTTCAGAGAATCAATTAACAGTTCAAGAGGATCACGAAAATCATGGAAGAAGTTATTTCAAAGAGATTTTAGGGGAATTCACCTCTATATTAAATCAAGAGGGTCTTTCATTATTTTTCATCTTAGTTTTCTTAGTTTATCTCGTAGCTTAGGAATTTCCATTGTCATGAGTGGTTAAATTCTTTAATCTAGTCGTTTAGTTGAAGTTCCAATTGAAGATCGTGAGACTATTGTTCTTAGTTTTATACATAAATCTGAATATTCAGTTATTTCTGATTCAATCTTATTTCTACTATCTTTAGTTTTTCAATGTCGAGTTAAATTCTAGTAGTAATCTATTAACGCTTGAATTTGAATCGGATTTTGTTTAGATTCTTCATCAAGTAACAATTAGGAAGTTTTTCCCAAGAATTAATTGAGCGAGTTCGAACATTTTTTAACTTGAGTTTTGCTTTTCAAGTTCTTTCAATGCAGTTAATATTTTGAATCCTACCAAGATTTATGGAGATTTATTTATTAACTAGTGGCTTTATATTGAGATTTTCATATTTAGTATAACTCGGGGACAGCTGTTAAAATTATAATATATATTTTGCTTAAACCAACTTATCCTTATTTGTGTTTGTTTATTTAAGTCAGTGATCAATTAAGCTAAAACAAAGACGAATACGACTCGATTCGTTCTTGCAAATCTTTCTTTCATTTATTGTTTTCAATCCTACTTTTAAACCCCCTATTTTTATTCTATGTTTGAATTATTTCTACTTAATATCTTGGTTCTATTTACAAACAAAATTTGATTAAACAAATTCAGGTGGATACGATCCATACCACCAAATCTACAATTAATTCTATATTTATTTTGGCAGGGTGAGTATTATTTTGGTGGAATCGACAAGTACCATTACCATTAATTAATTAGCTTTTTTAAAGGTATTTTTTCTATATTACCCTTCTAATGATAGACTCATGAAATAATATTCAAATTTTTGAAAGGACTAGTAGAGGGTATTTTAGGAAAAAAAAAATAATCTTAATTTTTACGAAACAACTACTTAACTTATATTTAGTGACGGAGAGAGTATATTCTTTTACAATTCTTGACCACATCTTTTTGTACAGTTTAATGTGTATGGTATAGGTGCATTGTATGCATAGAAAGCTGCTTTCGACACACCCACGTTTAAAATCTCAGTTTTCATAGAGTATCTATTCCAATGCCCTATTCCTTCCTTTACAGGTAGGTGAAAAAACTAATCTCAGAGGGAAAAAATTCTTCGAGGCAGATTGGGAATTATGAATTTTTACCATTTATTCTCTTCTCCCAAGAGAAACATCTTCAACACACGAATAAAGAAAAGAAAAGGAGAAATTACACTCTAAAGAATGTGCTTTTTTATTTTTTTTATTTATAATATCAATATTCTCGACTTGTATCGAATATTATTTAATAGACCTTAGTGTATTAATTTTTTCCTTGATTAATATATGAAATTAAAGAAAGAATTTGGAACCTGTTAAGTGCCAAATATAGTGGCCTATTGAACATGAAAATTAGGTATTTAGGGTACTATTTTAAATGGTCCTACCCGGAAAAATTAAGGAGAAGACTGTTTAATGGTCAATGGTACTCTTTTACTTTGGATGTAAGGAATTCAACATTACTGTTACACATAAAATCTTACTCTTCTCCATTCATAATTATAAATTGTATCGTCATTATGTCAATATTAAGATAAAGTCTTTTATCCAAAAATGTCTTATCAAGAAATATTAAGAATGAAACAGAGAAAATTGATTTTTTAAAAATTGAAAAAAATTAGAAAAATATCCATCAAACTATCAACAATGACTTATAATGAGAAACAATATAAATATATATATATATATATATATATATTTATATACAGTTTTGCTAATGCGCGCTCCAACCGTTATCTTAACGGGGAATTCTTGCTACAGTGCTCATGCAGCCAACCAAGCGGAGCAAGAATTCCGTTACGGAAACAGTTGGAGCGCGCATTAAGCGCGCCTTAGCAAATCCGTATATATAAGCTCAAATGATTTAATTAGAGATGAAGAGACTATTTTTACAAATAACTTACCCTCCAAACTTGCATCTTCATTTGAAAAGAAAAGGTTAGGTAAACTTACTAGTCAACATATGTATTAAAAAAAAATTTTAATAACATATATTTTAAACAATAAGTTTCAACCCTGCTCTATTAAAACATTGTTGTCAATTTATATCCTAAAAATAGGGTAGGACAGTATATGGAGCCCTTTAGGTTGAAATTAAAAAAAAAAAAAAAAAGATAGTAAATATTTATTATTCCCTTCGTCTGTAATTGAATATCTCATTTCCTAAATTAGACAAATTTTACTATAAAATTAACATCACAACTTAAAAATGAATTAAGTCAAATTATTTTTTTAAAATGCTTGTAAGTAAAAAATGAAACATTCAATTTCGGACAGAGAGAGAGTATAATTTTATTTTCAATATTTTTCTAAGACTATTTCCTTAGGTAAGATTTTCAAAAGATCTTATCTTCCCTAAGGTGACCATAAGAAATAAATATGATTAGTTTCCTTAAGAAATGTAAAATGAACCCTTCCTTCCCTCCGTAAAACCAGCAAAAGCCTCGTGTGGATGAAGGAGGGGTCGGATTGAGTTCAATGATGAGAAAGAAAAGGCATGGAGTAGTTTTAAAAAGGGTTATTTTTAGAGAGGGGACAGTGTAGAGAAATAGCATGTGACAATAAGCCCCATTGGTCGCAGTCGATTTCATGGGGCATTCAAGACATATTATATGATGTAATATTAATATGTGACATTAACATATGACGTCCGACATGTAACTCTCGTGGGGACGCTAACGTAGAATACTCTCCATCAGGGATATATGTTTCTGTCTACTCAATTATTGATACTGTTTTATTCACAGTCATTTCTCTTTTTTTTAATATTAATACAACCACTTCTCCAAATTATTGACATTACAATTATTTTATTATTAATATGATTGGTGATTATTTCATAAGTTACTTAAATGTGCCCATGTTTCTTCAAATTGGTTCAGACAATATATAGGCTTATTTTAATTAGTATTATATTTTCTCAATGGCATTTATTGTATTTAATAATTCAAAAATTAGTCAAATATTAATAACCATGAAGGTATAATAATTAATTATATTTTCTTCATCCTGAAATGAATGTGTCATATTCCATTTTGGATTATTCGGAATAGAATGTCTCTTTTTCTAAACTAGTAAAAAATTTTATTAATAAAATTATTGATATAATGGGTCAATGAATTAAGTTGAACTTTTTTATTAAAATACCTACAAGTTAAAGTGCAACATTCAATTTTGGATGAAAGAAATATTAATTAAGACCCATATTTTATAGTAATTTGTACTACTATAATCTAAGGTCATATTTTCCGGGGCATTTATTATCTTTGAATTCCTAGATAGTTGAGAAATTTTTGAAAGAGGGATTGAGGAATAGGACAAGTCACTGCAAGAGCTTCTCTTAGAGTGTACATATAAAACTTTGTGGAAAGTCCCTTTTGCAAAATTTCCCAATCAAGGATGCGTGTTGATTTTCAAATCAAATAGGGGAAGGAATGGTTTCATTCAAATTTTTGACAAGAAGAAAGTAAGTTTGCACTTTGAACTACCTTAACTTTCTCGTAGGGGTGTCAAAGTTGTTCTCGAGTATAAATCAGTACTCCCTACAGTCCGTCCGTAATTGAATGCCCAATTTTAACTTAGACAAATTTTAAGAAAATCAATTGACGTAATTTATTTTACACCTAATAATATTAATTTCTTAAGAAAAATTTCAACTAATTTAGAAAATGAGACATTCATTTTCGAATAACATAAAATAGAAATATGGACATTCAACTCCGAACGGAGGGAATTTATAAATTCATTCTCTTTTTTTTTTTCTCTAAAATACTTGTTCACTTCAAATTTATAAAGGATATTTAAAAAATATTATTCAATAATTGTATATCTTAATCTATGTGTAAAATTTAAAGTGGATCTATAAATTGGATAAAGGAAGTAATAAAAGTTAAAGAGATAGGTGTGTCGATACATGTTAAAAAATGATTTGGGTTGGACTTATACATTAGTAATGATTCTAGATCTTTTAGCATAGTAATAAAAAGTTTAAAATTGACGTGTAAGATTTTTATTAATTTTTTTATAGGTATAATAGAAAATGACATCCAATAATTGGAATAGAGGGGCCTTAGTCTAGGTGATGTAAATTAAGGGATATGTGCGAGAGGGCAGAAGGCAGAAGGAGAGGACTTTTACTGGACCTTCACACTTATGATGTAAATCTCAGGATTCGAACATTTATCAATCAAAGGGTTTCCCCTACATCACCTTGGGTTTACCAACTCGCTTGTGCCCTTATCTTCTCTCTAATTAGTCCTTGATTATCTTGCAAATTACATATTTCTGAACAATTCTCTGACCATAGATGAATTATTTTCGATCGACTACTTCCATTTTCTTTTAACCACTTTATTCTCTTCTCAATTTTCTTAATGGTCAAACCGGTTCCAACTTACCTTTGCCATTTTCGTTTCCTTTTCCCATTTTGTATCCATCTCTTTTTTATAGAAAAAAAAGGCAAAAAAGAGGGGGTTAGGAATCCTTCATTGTATAAAACCATAGAAAATAACGAATTGGTAGAACCATGTGAAGCATATTGTCCATGATTCTAACCATGCCATTTGAGATTTGATTGATTACATTTGAAATTATTTACACAATTTTTTTTTAATTGGTAGTGGTCAATTTTGATTTAATTAATCCAGGAGATAAGTTTTTATTTCCTAGTAAAAAATTTACGATATTTTAATTGTTGTTTTTAACTCCTTTATATATATATATATATATATAGGAAATATGAATCTTTTGTTATTACAACAAAAGAGAGATTACGAACTACATCTATCTCGAAGGGTTAACAAAAAATACCAGACTGAATTGTTAGAAGCTATATATATATATAAAAAAATATATATATATATATATATATATATATATAAAAGCGTTTATTCAAGTTAATTTATTTCAAGTATTACTAATTTAATGTCTATCTTTCTAAATTTTTAATTTTAAATTTCAGTAATAACGTCATTGATTTAATATATTTAGATAATCCTAGCATTAATAACGTGAATTTTTTTTCATGCTATTAAAGTTAAAGACGCTATTAAAATTTGAAACAAATACTTATTTAACACCGAAAAATATTATGTTTAAATATTTCGAACAAAATAAGTATGGACAAACAACAGTTCTTTGATTAGGGGAACTGCTTCTACTTTACTAGAGGCCCCAAAAGTTCAATAGGATGTAAATCGAGGGATGTGCGGTAGAGATCAGAGGGAGAGAACTTTAATAGGACTAGCACGGGATGTAAATTTCGGGATTTAAACCTTCGCCAGTCGAAGAGTTTCCCCCACATCACCTCAAGCTTACCAATTCACCTATATCCTTCAAGGCTACAAACAATGGTTATTGATTTTGTCGAAGACTCTCAAAGGTGTGTCTATTGGGAGCCCATTAAGTTTACAATCAAAATCTGGGTAAGAAAATTAGCAAAAAGAAAGTGGTTCTCATTTACACACACAAAGACATTATAGGGAATGGCAAGGTACCAATAAATGCTCACTTTGGCAATGACGTTTTGCCTACGTCTTCAAGGCCACCATAAAAAATTTTTGGCCTTCAAAACTATAAATAGAATATGAAATTCATTTACGTATCCTAACAAATTAAGGAATAAATTAAATTATTGTTTGGTAGTACACTGACTAAATCAAAATTCCCCATCAATTATAATTAACAACCACATGTAATTAATATTCAACCGTAACATGGGCAAAAAACAAGCAAGCTCATATTAATAATAAGCATTATTCTCTTGCCTCCATCTAAAGACAATCCCTCTTCCTACCAATTAAATCTAGTCATGTTAGCCTAATTTAAGGATAAAAAATAAGTTTCCTTATTCATGAATCTTTCTTCTTCCTTTATATACCATGTGGTAGAAGTATTCTGACTTCAGAGTTTCACAAGTCCCTTAAAAACCAATAAATAACGAGTTTTTTTTTAAAAAAAAAAAATCATGCTCCTATAATTATATTTCCTTTTCAGTAATTATAAGTGAGGGAGTTTGGAAATGATCTCGGGTCACCTTGAACCGTGATGACACCTGTAATCACAATTGGAAAGAAATTAGATCACCGGAATGGGTTGTCGTCCTAATGATAACTTCAATGACTAAATCAGTATTCGATGAGTGCAAATTGTTTGAACTCCACTTATGTCATTCATGTGTGATTCCAATATTATATATCGAATAATAGATTGCCATTTAGGTGAAGTTACCTCGCTTGAATCAATCTCAATTACTCAAAAATGGATATTTAGGATAATTGTGAGATCATGTCCCGCCAATTACTCCTTGAGTTGTGGAGTTTCCATAATGAAAGACATATTGTTATACACTTCTTCGGTGGATGGGTTACGAGCTTGCTACTGACTTATAAACCATCTTAAATACTTCTGTGTCTTAATATTAATTCAGATCTTAAGTATCTAGGTAGGTATTTAGGTTCATTTGGGTCAAGTTGTTAGGGTCATGCCTGTTTTGACCATCAATAAGTCATTTAAGTTTTTTTTGTCTCTTATTATGAGTCATTATTGATAGTTTAATGATTATTTCACTTTTTTCCCCTAATATTATCTATATTCGCTCTCTCTCTCTCTCTTCGTAAAACATTTTTCTCTCTTTTATTCTTAATTTTCTTCTTCATAGGGATATTTTTGGAGAAACAAAAACTTTAGCTTAATATTAATAAAATGACTACAAATAAATTATAATTACTGATAAAGAAAATATTTCTTAAACCCAATTTTTCCATATGTGCAAGAGATTGTAAATTTTGATCATTAAAATTATGAAAAATAATTCTTAAAATGGCAAGACGGGAAAGTCCAATGTGCAGGCATACTGTTTTGCCGAAACATATATTTTGCTCAATTGAATGATTTTGGAACCTGGGAATTTCCTATGATTTTTAGGTTAACTCATCAAAAAAATTTCCACAACTGTTGGATCTTGACTTTTCGAATA